>ML369165.1:0-43987 GCA_005239525.1 Nicotiana knightiana
ATGGCTTTATCAGTCTCCCCAGGATGGTATTATGCACTTAGCATGCTTGTGATCGATATTCAGCAATTCGTAATTGTGAGCAAATCAACTCTGTATATATATATATATTATTATGTAAAATTTATGTGTGGATCGGGTGGCACGTCGCCAGGGGTATGTTATTTGGATCGGATTGCACGCCGCAATAGTGTGATGATAAGAAGGGTTAATATGTATTTAATTTTTTGTGATTTATTCCCATTTTCTGTAAGAATTCATATTAGTTGTGTGAGCTGAGTAGTTCCATCCTGAGTCGTTTCTTATTATCGTGTTCGAGTTATGGCCTATTGGGCGATGTGGTATCATGTGAGGCTGTTAGCCATGTTTGGGGTGATTTACTGCCTGAGCAGTTCATACTGGGTGAGACGAGATTATCGGATCAGGGATCAGTGTGATGAGATTATGTGAAGTGTATATTAAAGAGCAAATACCATCATTTAGTTCCATAATGAAAGTGACGATTCTAGTCAAGATGAGGTATTCAAGGATTTGTTAACTCTACAGTTGAGTGTGAATTTCTGCGCATTCCCTCTGTTGTGGTTGTATCGCCAACATTATAGCAGGATGTCTGTATAGTTTTTATGAGGTGCATTAGGAGCATCAGATTTGTGTACCTTTGCTAATAAGGTACATGGTGCGTCGTTGTGGTCAGACAATGAGTTATGCGGTGCATGGTGCCGATTCAGCAAGGATATGCAGTTATGATCTAATATCGTGTGCTAGTTGATGCAGTGCTTATATATATTAAAACTAGGACTGGCTAGAGAAATTTCAGGTGTTTGAATGAATTCTAAGCTTATTATATGGATAAATAGAGAAATTTGAGGTGTTTGAATGAATTCAAGCTATTACACTCGACTGGGTTGTGGTAGCACGGGCAGGTGCTCGAGATGTTAAACAATGATTTCAGGTAACTCCAGAGCAGTTCTTAGCACGTTCGAGGACGAACGTCGGTTTAAGTGGGGGAGAATGTAACGACCCGACCGGTCATTTTGAGTTCTAGCACGCCGTTCAACGGTTTGAAGTCGTGAGCAACTTCGTTTCAGGTATTATGACCCGTGGGCATGGTCGGAATTGAATTCCAGGAAGTTTAGAATTGATTTGGAAAGAAAATTCTCATTTCAGAAGCCTTAAGTCGGAGAAATCAACTAAGATTGGAATTTTGAGTAAACGATCTNCGGATCGGGTTTTGGATAATCCAGGAGCGTTTCAGCGTATATTATGGAAGTTAGCATTTTAGAAGGATTTCATGAATTTGGGGTTGAAGTGCATATCAGTAAGGTTGATGTCCGTTTGGGATTCCGAGTTTGGGAATAGCTCCGTATGGTGATTCTGGAATTGGGAGCGCGATCGGAAGTGAATTTGGATGTCCGTAGGTCATTTTGGAGCCTATTGGCTAAAGATAGAAATTTGAAGGTTTTTGGAAAATCCGGCCGAAAGTGGAAGTTTTGATATCGAGATCGGAATGCGATTCCGAAAGTTGGAGGAGGTCCGTAATGTTAAATATGACTTGTGTGCAAATTTTGAGGTCAATCGGACATGATTTGATAGGTTTCGGTGTCGGATGTAGAAGTTTGAAATTCTAAGTTCTTAAAGAATTGGATTTAAGTGCGATTCATGATTTCGGCGTTGTTTGATGTGATTTGAGGGCTCGAGCAAGTCCGTGTTATGTTTTGGGACAGATTGGTATAATTGGACGGGGTCCCGGGGGCCTCTAATGGATTCCGGGTGGTTAACGGATCAAAGTTAAAGTTGAAAAAGGGTTGAAGTTGCTGTCATCTGGTGTAACCGCACCTGCGAGGATTTGACCGCAGGTGCGGCTTGGGCGCCGCAGGTGCGAGGTGGGCTTGGCTTGGCTGGGAACCGCAAGTGCGATGGATATTCCACACCTGCGGCAGTAGGGGCGCATGTGCGATTTGACTGGAGTTGAGGGAAATCGTAGGTGCGGGGGATTTGGTCGCACCTGCGAAATCGCAGGTGCAGAGGAAGGACTGCAGGTGCGGACATCGACCTGGGCAAAATATTTTAAAAAAAGAAATTTGGTTCATTGTCTTCATTTTCTTCATGGGATAGGCGATTTTGGAGAGCTTTCAAGGGAGATTTCACCAAACATCAAGAGGTAAGTAAATTCCTCCCATTTGTAAGTTAAATACAAGATTATATGCATAGATTAGGCATGGAAATTGGTAAGAAATGGGGGGGTTTTGAAGAAAACCTAGAAAATGTAAATTTGGATTTTAGCCACGAATTGAGCATGAATATGAGAGTAAATTATATATTTGAGTTAGTAAGGCTATGGGTAGAACGTACCTTCGAGATATTTCGGATTTCGGGCACGAGGGCCCGAGGGCATTTTGGTCATTTCACTTAACGGGATTGGGAAAGTATATAATCTGAATTTGTTGTGAGTATTAGGATGAATTTTCATTGCTTCGTCATTTATGTGGTAGTTTCAGAGCGTTATGCGTCCGTTGGCGTCATCGGAAGAGCTTGGAAGCCGGTGTTGGAATTTCGGAGCGAGGTAAGTCTCCTTTCTAACTTTGTGAGGGGGAATCGTCCCCCTAGGTGAATTAATTCACTACATGCTATTATCTTCGGGGGCTACGTATGCACGAGGTGACGGGAGTCCGTGCGTAGCTACTATTATACCATGTCCGGGTAGCCTAGGACCCACTAACATGCTTTATGTGTGTACAATTAACCCTGCATGTATCATTGAACTGCTAATATGACCGAAAACGTAATTAAATGTTCAAAAGAAAGCTAGAGTTCATATTGTTAATCTTCTAAAAAGAGAAATTATTTCTGGTGTGAATATATGTGTACCTGGACTAGGAGGTATCGAGGAATACCATTAAACTTGACAAATGAGTTTCAAAACAAAGATTTCAAAACTTATATTTCATATTTCTTTTAATAAAGATTTTACCACTTTCCTGAGAAAAAGGGTTTTCTTGATAAAATATGAATTTAATGTGTGGATATGTGTAACTTTGGGTGCCTGAGTCGCTTGAGTGATTCGCGAGCAGGAAGACCCTGTATTTGTGTATGTATTCATATGAGCACCTGAGTCGCATGTATGATTCGCGAGCAAGCTATCCGTATTATGTTAACCGCGTCCCATGATCGATTCGTGAGCAGGGCACATAGATGCATCTATGGTTCGAGCCGGTCGACCCCTCGGCAGTGCATAATTTATTATTGTTGGTCTGCGCCGTTCGACCCTCGGCATTGCTTGCGCATGATATTTGCTGCGTAGTTGCTATGATATTTGCCTGATTACTGGCCTGAAATGTTAAATTGTCAATTGAAATGACAAAGATTCAAAGTTATTAAAAAGACTTTTGGAAGAAGTTGTTCCTTCCGTTGATTTATTATTATTTGATTAAATCACCATGTTGATTAATTGTGAATATGACGAAGATATAAAGTGTTAAATGTGAACGAAATTGAAGGATGTTTAAATCTTGATTTATAAACTGCCTATGATAAAAATCATGCTTAGTGTCCCTCTTAAATATTTTAAATGGACCTTTAGTAAGTGTCTAAATTGACCTCTCGTCACTACCTCTCTGAGGTTAGGCGGGCAACTTATTGAGTACACGTTATTTTTGTACTCATACTACACTTGTTGTGCATTTTATTGCACAGGTACTTACATAGCAAATGTGGAGGATTCGGAGACTTAGGTGAGCTTCATCTTCCAGAGACGATCCGCAGCTGACAGAGTCACCTTCAGACTGTATCTATTTCATTTTAAATTTTCTTTTTCAGTTGAATTTCGGACAGGGTTTGTAATATTTGTAAAATTCTAAGAAGTTGTTCATGTACTTCTGACACCGGGTTCTGGGATATGTATTGGGATGATTGTTTAAGTGAAATCTTTAGATCACTGTTTTTAAATAACAGAATTCTGTTTGTTATCGTATTTTAATTTACGAAAATTTATTCATTTGATTATGAAATGCAAGAAAAGGTAACAGTTTTAAAAATTTTAAAATATGAATGTATTTCAACTAATTAAGGATTTGGCTTGCCTGACAGTGGTGTCCGGCGCCATCACGACCTATGGATTTTGGGTCGTGACAGAAGCTTTATGCAAAGTTCTCCAAGTGTGAGTTTTGGCTCAGTTCAGTGGAGTTCTTGGGCCACGTAGTGTCCAGTGAGAGTATACAGGTGGATCTGAAGAAGATAAAGGCGGTGCAGAGTTGGCCTAGACCATCCTCAGCCACGGAGATTCAGATCTTTCTTGGTTTGGTGGGCTATTACCGTCGTTTTGTGGAGGGTTTATCATCTATTGCATCGCCCTTGATCAAATTGACCCAAAAGGGTGCTCCATTCAGAGGCCGGATGAGTGCGAGAAGAGCTTTTAGAAGCTCAAGATTGCTGTGACCACTGCTCTAATTTTAGTTCTGCCATTAGCTTCTGGTTCTTACACAGTCACTACTACAAAAGAGACTTCTAGTGGCAATTAATTAGCGGCAATTAAAGAATGGCCACCAAATAATTTTGTAAACGAAAAATATTAGCGGCAAATAAGCGTCAGTCGATATTATATACCTTTTTAGTGGCAATAAAAATAAATAGCCAAAATTAAAAGTAACTTTTATTATTTTTATTTTTCCCTCCAAAATTTTAGACTAAAATAACCTATTCCCTCCAATTCCTTCCGTCTAATTTGGGAGAACTTCAAAAAAATACTTCAGAAATGTAAAATATCTCCTCCCCTGTGAAGTTATTCTCTAGTCGTTGTTGCCCTATCTCCGATCCTGTATCTCACCATAGCGCCACCAACCCCAGATAATCAGATTGGTTGTTACTCTGCGGACCAAAATTGTCTTATACTTTACATTATATAGTTCCAGAATATGAATTATTTTGAATATTATTATGATGGCTATATATTATCTTCTAATAGGATTTCACTTGTATCCTTCACTGCTATCCAATATTTTGTTTGTTACCTGAAAGTGCAAAGCATCACATTTTGTATCACTTCTACATTATGTATGTGTACGTGCCCTTTGCTATACTTGCCCATGTTTAGTGACACTACCTATATTTTCCACTATATTTTATTGTAGGGAGCTAACAACTGATAAAAAGGTGGCAGCTATTGCTAGACTCTGTACTTCTACTTAAGGGTGGCAAACGGGCCGGGTTGACTCGTAACCGGACCAGCCCAAACCGGTTAAAACCGGAACCGGACCGGCCCGGTTCATAGGGGGCCGGGTGGGCTTGGTAGGGGGGTTAGAGGGGGTTGGTCTGTTTATAATTTTTCTGCCGGTTACCCGGACCAGTCCAACCCGGTCAAAGTGAACAGTGCACTTACCGGTTAAACCGGCACGGACCGGCCCGGTTTAACTGCTACATTTTTTTTTTGTTTTTTTGTTTTTTTTTAAATATTATTAAACGTATTATGCATTTATGCTTAATGTTTTAGTTTGTTATTTCAATATTATTAGACGTATAAATACAAGTTTGAACTTTAATTTGAAGTATTAAATGTAAACTTTAATTTGCAAGTTTGAAGTTTTGAACTTGCAAATTATAAGTAAATTCTTAATGATATATTCAAATATAAGAATTTTAAAGTCTTTGTATCCTTTATTCAAACACTATTTTTATAAGTTTTTTTTTTGTTTATATTTTTACGATAGTTCTAACAAATACAAAAAAAAGCGAAAAAAAATTACTGTTAACCCGACCCGGCCCGGCCCGGTTTACCCGTAACCCTTACGGTTTATTTTTTACCCGGATGAACCCGAACCTGTTAAACCCGTTAAGCCTCAACCCGTAACCGGCCCGATTCGTAACCCGTGCGGTTCACATTTTTCCCTACCCAGCCCGGCCCGGCCCACCCGATTAACACCTCTACTTCTACTTAAAAGGTGGCAGTTCATAAAACAAACCATCTAGCTTCACTTTTAAGTTGAATAATTATTCAATTATGAAATTGCAGAAGGTGGTATGATTTTACAGTTAGGGTATACATGGTTGTACAACAACTTTTAGACTACAAATTTAATCTTGTGACCTCAACTTGATTAAGATTAAGGAGCAGTAATAGTTGTTGTAGAATTGATGTCAATAGCAGTTAGCACATCGTCCAAGTTTTGGTGGACTGAGTTATACTTGTGTTGATGAGTAATAACAGGTATCTCGTGGAATTAGTCGATGTGAGCGCAAACAAACCTATACACCATGGTTTAATTAAAAAGTAGCATTCATTTAAATAATTTAGTTAACTTAGATAATTATCACGCAAAAAGTTTTTGGTGATTGAAAAGAAAGGATCTAGTGAAGCGGGAAAAAAAAAAAGAATTATAGTATAATTCCAAAGAATTGAAGCAGATAGTAGTTAAGACTAAATTTATATATTGTTTTGTATTTTGATAGATGGATCATCGAAGTGCTTAATGAGGAGGACAAAACAAAATACATATATAGTTGCATTACATAGCCTGGATTAAGTTAAAGAGGAAGTATAAACTAACAGAAATATCAGTTATAACTCTTTGCTAGTGTTGCTAAAAATTGCTTATGTAGAGAGACAATGATTATCCCATGTGATAATAAATTTATAACTAGGAGATCAGATGACTTTTTACTTGCGAAGGATACTCGATTTTTCTATTTCTTATTCTTGTGAAGATCACATATTTATAGAAGATTTATAATTAAAAGTAATTTGAGCAGGACATATATACTTAAGTTATTTTCAAGTTAGTGATATAGAATCTGATTCTCTTTAATCTTATTCTTTTAGGGATATTGTATTTGTCATATTTACTTTTTATGTGTGATAATATGACTAATTATTGTACTTTATAATTTTTATTGTTCTTTGTGATATCATTACTGTTGGTAAGACTTTTGAATAATTTTATCTCTTCTTTTTGTACGTTGCTTTTGCCTAATTCATCTTGGAATTTTGCTTTGTAAATTTGTAATTGCAGAAGGAAAAAAAAACTTCAATTATTATGGACAATCCTATAAGTAGAAGATGGATAGATTGTGATAGAGTTAGTACAGAATATTTGAATGATTTAGAGAACTTTTTGAACTATGCTTTTCATGAAAAACCTGATGGAGAAACAATTACATGCCCTTGTACAGAATGTGTGCTACACCATCAAGTAAATCGGGCGACAGTGGTATTATACCATCATACGATACTTGGTTTTGTCATGGAAAGTCTCTCAATGCATCAAATAACACAAAAAAAAATAATTGTGGACAAAATTTTTTAAGAGGTGATGATATGAGAGGAATGATATATAATGTTTTTGGAGGTTTTACTGGGTTTATGGATGATGATGAAAGGGGAAAGGTAAAGCCAAATTTAGAAGAAAATACTCATCCATCAACAAATCAACCTCATCCAGAGGTGGATAAGCTTGAACGGCTTATGAAAGATGCAAATAAAGCATTATACCCTGGATGCAAAAAATTTAGTAAACTTTCATTTTTGCTGCATCTTTATCAACTAAAACGGCCATCCGAATGGACAAATGAATCTTTTAATTCTTTGCTTGGTCTGTTGAAGGATGCATTACCCGAAGGAGAGAAGGTTCCTCCTTTTTATGAGACTAAGAAAATAGTTGAAAGTTTGGGTTTAAAGTATAAAAATTTCATGCATGTCCCAAAGATTGCATGCTTTTTAGGAATGAATTTGCTGATAAGAATACCAATGAATGCTTAAAGTGTGGGACTTCTAGATGGAAAAATAAGGACAAAAAAATTCCAGCGAAGGTTCTAAGGTACTTTCCTCTAAAACCAAGACTGCAAAGATTATTTATGTCTTCAAAAACATCTAAATTAACATGATGACATCATGAAGAACCCACCAAAGATGAAGTTTTACGGCATCCTGCAGACTCTGAAGCTTGGAAAACTTTTGACAATATTCATCCAGAATTTGCTAAAGATCCTCACAATATTCTTCTAGGATTAGCTAGTGATGGGTTTATTCCTTTTGGCACAATGCGAACTGTTCACAGTACTTGGCCGTGATTTTAATGCCCTATAATCTTCCACCATGGTTATGCATTACACAAGAGTTCTTCATTCTGTCCTTGCTTATTCCAGGACCTAAAGCACCTGGAAATAATATTGATGTCTTTTTGGAACCATTAATGAAAGAGTTGAATGAACTATGAGATGCAGGGATAGAAACATATGATGCATTTACTAAGGAGACATTTCAAATGCGAGCAGCTCTCATGTGGACTATAAATGATTTTCTAGCATATGGCAATCTCTCTGGATGGTGTACGTATGGTCAATTTGCATGCCCGTCTTGCAACATAAACACTCAATCTAGAAGGCTCAAACATGGAAAAAAGTTTTGTTTCATGGGCCATCGACGTTTTTTAAAAGCAGGGCACAAATATCGAAATGATGCAAAATCATTTGATGGGACTAAAGAATCAAGACCCACACCTTGTCCGGTATCTGGCTCAGTAGTTCTAAATTAAGTTAAAGACATAAAGTTTTCTCTCGGTCAAATGAGTGAAGAGGTAAGTGGGATGACAAAAAATAAATGGATAAAGAGGAGCATCTTTTTCAATCTTCATTATTGAGAGCACAACTTGGTGCGTCATAATCTTGATGTGATGCACATAGAAAAAAATGTATGTGATAACTTGATTTATACATTGTTGGATCTTGGTAAAATAAAAAGACAACTTAGAAGCTCAATTGTACTTGAAGGAGATGAAAATAAGACCAAGCTTATGACCTCAATATCGAGCTAATGGTAAGGCATATCTCCCTCCTACTTATTTCATAATGTCTCTGAAAGAGAAGGAGTTATTTTACGAAGTTCTACAAAATGCCAAATTTTCACATGGCTATGCGTCTAATATCTCACGTTGCATTCGAAAGCGAAAGATATTAGGGCTAAAAACTCATGATTGTCATGTTATAATGCAAGAACTTCTTCCTCTTTCATAAGAAGATCAGTTGATAAACAAGTGAGTTCTGTTTTAATTGAACTATGCACATTCTTTCATGTTCTTTGTAGTAAAATGCTTAAAATGGAAGAGTTAAAGTTACTTGAAGAAAAAATTACTTTAACACTGTCTAATATGGAGAAAATTGTCCTCCCATCATCTTTACTGCTATGGTACACTTGGTTATTCACTTGGCAACTGAGGCTAAATTTGCGGGGCCAGTACATTATCGCTGGATGTACCCAATTGAGAGTATGAAGAATAGCATTGCAATTTTATTTTACTATTTAGATTTATTAATTATAAAAAATATTTGACTAATAACAATACTTAATGTATAAGCACTTATGTACTTTGAAATCATATGTTCGTAATCGTGTGTAACGACCTGGCTAGTTGTTTCGAGAGTTATAGCTCTGTTTTTCTCATTTTTCTGCTTGTTTTTTGCTTTACAGTCATATTATATCATATCGGATTGGTTGGTCAAGGTCCAGGGTGATTTCGGAGAAGAATTGAGACACTTAGTCTCTTTAGTAGAAGCTTAAGTTGGAAAAGTCAATCGGATGTTGACTTGTGTGTAAATGACCTCAGAATTTAATTTTCATGGCTTTGTTAGCTTCCTTAGGTGATTTTAGACTTAGGGGCGCGTCCAGAATGTTATTTGGAAGTTCGTAGTAGAATTAGGCTTGAATTGGCAAAAGTAAAAAATTTAGCGATTTTGGTCGGCAGTGGAGAATTTGATATTGGGGTTGGAATGGATTTCCAGAAGTTGGAGTAGGTTAGTGGTATCATTTTTGACGTGTGTGTAAAATTTGAGGTCATTTGGACGTGGTTTGATAGGTTTCGACGTCATTTGCGCCATTTGAAAGTGTAGAAGTTCTTAGGCTTGAATCCGAGGGTAATTTGGTGTTTTGATGTTGTTTTGGATGATCCGAAGGTTCGACTATGTTCGTAAGGGGCTATATGACTTGTTGGTATGTTTGGTTGAGGTCCCGAGGGCCTCGGGGTGATTCCGGGTGGCTGTTGAAGTGTTTGGAATTTTGAAAATGCAGCTGAAGTTGCTGCTACTGGTGTTTTCCGCACCTCCAGAGTGGGAGCCGCAGGTGCGAGCCCACAAGAGCGATTGAGGAGCTGCAGATGCGTCCAAGGAGGACCTGGACAGGAACCGCAGGTGCGAAGATATTCCCGCACCTTCTAGAGTCGCAGATGTAGGCAGGCAGGCGCAAGTGCATGAGGGAGCCCGCAGGTGCGAGGTGGTTTCCGCACCCGCGATGATCGCAAATGCGGTCTTTGTCGTAGAAGCGGGCGCATGGCCTTAAGTTATTTTTTGTAGAAGCGGAGATTGGTCCACATATGCGGTCCCGCAGATGCGGAATTTGCACCCCAGGTGTGATTTTGCTGGGTAGAAAGTATAACTAGAGGACTTCGAGAATTCTTCTCATTTTCACAATTTTGAACACGGACTTTGGAGGTTTTGAGGATATTTTTGAAGGGAATTCAAGAGATATCACTGAGTTAAGTTCCTTGGGCCTAATTATCTTTAGTAATGGTGCTTTCCCGTTGATTTCTCACTTAATTAGTAAAGTTTAGAAGTGAAAATTGAGGATTAGGGCTTGGGAATTTGGAGAGTGAATTTTGGGATTTTGGAGGGGCAATTAAGGTTGAATTTTGTTAAAAATGGTATGACTATACTCGTGAGTGAATGGACTTTTGGATTTTTTATTTTTTGTCTGATTTTGAGACGTGTGCCCACGGAGGGGGAGGGAGGGTTGGGCCAATTTCGGATTTTTGGCTATAAATTGGTGTTTTTTGTGGAATCGATTCTTTTAGTCATATTGATCGTATTTTATTGCTTGTGGCAAGATTTGGGAAATTCGGAGGCCGGTTCGAGAGGAAAGGGCATTCCGGAGTAGGATTTCTTCGCCGCAGAGGTAAGTAACAGTTGTAAATCAGGTCTTGAGGGTATGAAACCCAGAGTTTGGTATAACGTGACTGTTTGGAGGTGACACCCATGCTAGGTGACGGGCGTGTGGGTGTATGCCGTGAGGGATTGAGACTTGGTCCGTCCGGTGAGACTGTGAAGTCTAATAACCTTTGTTTGTGTTTATATGCATTTCTGCCTGCTAGAAATTTGACTGTCTTTCATATTAGAAATCATGCTTAGGCTACCTACTCATGGTAGTTATACTGAGCCATAGTGATTCTTGTACATGTTTACCTCAGTCTCTGTTATTTCCTTGCTGACACGCTGTAATACTTTGATTTGGGTTATTTTTCCCTTTCTTTATTGAGGGTTGTGAGACTAGAGAGGTTCATGACTGAATGAGGCAGATGGCTTGTTTTGTGAGGTATTGTACCTTAGCACGTGAGTTGTCCGTATGACACGTGAGTTGTCTGCACGGATCCTGATATGATGTTATAGCATGTGCGTTGTCCGTGCAGATTATAACACTTGGGTTGTAGGAGCTCCTCCAGAGTCTAAACACCCCTAGTGAGCGCAGGTACCTATTGAGCGTGTGCATTGAGGGCTTGAGTGACAAAACCTGTGAGGTTAAATATGTTTTCCTTTTGTTGCTACATTTAGCTGATATTTGTTTTACTTGAACCTGGTAATTACGCAACAGGTTTTACTCGTGTTTACTCTCAACTGTGAAAATTATCAACCAAATTGTTCTGTATAGCTTGTCACTGCTTCTCAATTCCTTATTTATTTATGTTACTTCCTGAGTCGGTTGTAATCATACTACTTCCTGCACTTCATGTGTAGATTAAGGTGTGTCTGAGCACGGAGATTGTTGACTTCAGGCGTGTTTGAATTCCGGAGGCTGCAAGGTAGCTGCCAGCTTCCGCAAGACTTTGTTACTCCTATAGTTCTTTCTGCTTTGTACTGATATTTAGACATTGATTGTGCTACTTTTGATACTTAGACGCTAATGACTTGGTAACGCCTTGATGTTTGGGGCTAGTTTTCTGCACTTTGTTTCTATTTTGGGTTTAACTTTGATTTTTATGAAAAATTCTTGATATAGAAAGTTTGACATTACTTTTATATTTGACTTCTGAAGTATTTTTGAGAAAGTCGGCTTGCCTAGTATCATCAATAGGCGCCATCACGATATGTTAGGTTTTGGGTCGTGACATCGTGCATGCCCAGAAGGTTCAATAGCATAAGAATATATCGCAAACGAGTGTCTGACATTTTTCTCGAGATACTTGGAGGGTGGAGATTCAAGGTCTTATTGGTCAAGAAAAAATAATGAAGAGATTAAGAATGAGAGTGATAGAGAAGGATGTCTTTTCGCAACTGATGGAGAGCCATATAGCGAGGTAGATGTATTTGAGTTGGATGAGAAAACATGGTTGCAAGCACATCGTCATGTGCTTTTCAATTGTGAATCAGAGGTGATTGAGGATTATAAAAAGTGAGTGGTATATCTATTTATAAATACTATCTTACCTTATCTATTTCTAAATACTTGTATATATTACTTTATTTGATAAGTAAATTGATATACGTGAGTTACATATTTGCTGAAATCAAGAGATTACATCGTAAACGTCATCTTACACAACATCAACTTGATAGATTTCATGAGTGGTTCAAGGAGAAAAGTAAGTATTATTATTAAGTCATTAGTTATACTAAATTGTTGCCCTTGTAGGCTTGAATTTATATTGATATTTACAGTCACATTACTTTTTGGTTAGGTGAAGGAGTTGGAGGTCACATCTGTCATCCCTAAAGATGTTAAATATCTTGCACGAGGGCTAAGTTACATAGTAAGAAGATCTAAGTCATTCGATGTAAATAAGGGGTATCGATTCCGAACAAAACAAACTGAAGAGTCTATAGAGACACAAAACAGTGGTGTTATGGTCATTTTAAAGATGAAAAGTTATGCAAGTACAAGTGATAGTACTCCTAAGTCTGCAAATATAATCTATTATGGCAGATTAAATGATATTGTGGAGTTAAACTACTTTGAAGAATTTAAAGTTGTCTTATTTAAGTGTGATTGGGTTGATGTAACCAAAGGCTGAGGAGTTAAGGAAGATGACTTAGGTTTCACACTTGTGAATTTCTCACATCTAATAGACTCTGGTGATCGAGAGAGTCATGAGCCTTTTATTTTTGCAGGACAAGCACAACAAGTTATATTTGTGCAAGATCTTAATGATCATGAATGGTTTGTCCCAAGGTCAATTAAACCTAGAGATATTTTTGATATGGGAGAAGAAAATAATATACAGTGTGAGTTATCAATGCAGAGTGATGCCAATGACTTGACTCTCTTAGAAAATATTTGTGATTCAGAACATGAGTATAATGACTAGGTAAGAAGTGGTATTGATGAGATAGTAATTGATATGAATCGACATTCTCAAATTTCTCCAAATGAAGGTGAAGCAAATGTTAAAGGAGGAAATGATATAGCAAATGAAAGTGATTATGAACAAGATACGTAATACTTATACATTTTTTTTGTAAGTGTTATTGAACTATTTCTAGGGATTTTTTGATTCAAAACATTGAATAAGATATCTTTTTTTCTTTCAATTTTGGTCACATTTTATAAAAATTGCATGTCACCCATCTTTCTTATCCATATTTGTGTTAATGGATTATCCAATATTTTAGTGAATTTTCTATGCTTTCTTTACTTTTATTTTGTTGTTGTGTCAGTTGGATTGTGAGATGCTAAGGTATTCTTAGCATTAAATATAAAATTTTGTTGTCTGGTGCGTGAATACCTACTCTGTTTTGTTGATGCCTCTTCTTTGTTTGGGATTTTCACATATTATTGTGGCTATATATTTATTTCATTTTTTGAGAAGGAATCATGCGAACTAAAGGTGGCAAACGAATGGCTATCGAAGAACAACGTGATAATGAAGGTGTGCGGCCTTATATTGAACAACTGATCGATGGCCAGAACTACTCTCAAGACCAAACACATGATGGTGAATCTAATGAATTACAAAATTCAAGTAAGGCCCTAGGATCAACAGAATGATGAATCAGAAAACACTTTTTTATACCTGTTAATTTTAAACATACTTTAACATGGTAGGTTCGATATCACAAAAATATTTTACTCTTTATGAATCCTATGATTTTAATGGATACAAAAAGTTACTTCAGTATATGTAATCAAAAGTGCAATGACTTCTCAAACTCTTCGTGCTGATTCTGTTCACCGAGAATATCTCATTTTCCTATTGTCTAACCCTAAGGGATGTATCGTAAAGGTCAAGAGAGATCACATCGAATTTATCAAACATGTTTGCCATTTGCAACATTCTCTAGTGCTAAATAATATTGACTATATTAGGATTAGACCGGATACTGAAAGCACTCCAACTAGTTACATTATTGTCTAAGGATTGCAAAATATTATGTTAAATGATAGCTCATTGATGTTAACCACTTTGGTCTGTATAGTTTATTAAATGATATATAGTTTTCATTTTACTTTCTGGTAACTTCTCATTTGATTTTTTGTAAATATTGTTGGTGAATTCTTATTAAGATAATGTGGTGCTACTTCAGTCCATTTCTTTTTGTTCATGTGAGTTTTTACAATATAGTAAAGTACAATTCTGCATCCATGAAAAACACATGAAGCTAACAGAGTTATCTAAGGCAATAAAATCATGAAAACCAACTAAAATATGAATAGGCAGTGAATCAGTTCCTTTTTTAGAACCATTAATTAGTTTATAAATAGTTTGAAGTGTTTCCATAATTGATATCTCTTCCCTTTAGTACTATTAATTAATAGTAGGCGACTGTGTGGATTTCATGATCTTTTAATCTTTTTCATGTTAGATAATTCGGAGGCAATGAAGGTTCGTGGGCCTACATTACTAAAAGATACTTGGAAGATGCCTCCAGGGAAGACAATTGATGTGTAGTTCAATAGTCGCAACTAATTTATTGGGAAAGAGGGTCGGAAGCTTGCTAGCTTTCTAGGGATTGTCGCAAGAATCCAGAACTAACTCCATCACATGTAGATGATTGGAGAAGTTTTGACAAAGATGAAAAGAAGGAATTGGTAAAGTTTGTGAGGGTAAGGAGTTGTTATTGTTGTTGTTGTGAATCTAATAATATGTAATTTATGTTATACATGATTTTTTTTCTTGTAAATGTTTGCTTTATTCTCTATCTCAACACGCGGAGAAAAGTATGTCATAAAATCACTAGAAAAAAAATGAAAAGATTACAAGTGTGATTTAAAAAGTGAGTATACGTCAAAGTATAAGACCAAAGATGTTCTACTGAAAAATAGACTAAGTCGTATACCTAGAGATCAGAGGACTGTTCTCGTCTCTTATTGGCTCTTTGATAAAGCTAAGGTATCAACTTCATAAGTCCAAAAATCACAGTTAGCTACTTTTGATTTTTTCTTGGTTAGTTTTTATGTATAAATAATAATAAAAAAATATTCTTATGTTGCAATGACAGAGGAGAACACAAGCAAACAGAAATAATAGCGCCAAGCAAAATATGCCTCACACTAGAGGATCCAAAAGTATTGCTACCTTGATGACTGAGAAGGTATTCATATGAAAATTATAAAATATAATATTTTAAAATATTTTTGTCATGCATAATTGACATTAATTTTGTTGTATTAGGCTAAAAATGGGATAGAGCCTACACGAGCAGAAATTTTCTTATTAACTCATAAACAACGTAAAGATGGCGACCACTTGATGAGAATTCTGCAAGGACAATCGTAAGACTTGTTCTCTATCTTTTAGTTTTTGAATTTCATCTATTTTAGTGGAATCCAGTTCAACAATTTTATTTATATGTTCCTCCAAAATACCTCTTCCTAATCTACAGGTATTTCTTTTTTAGCAATTTTGTTGTTGTTTCGGAATGGATTAACTTTCTTCGATAACTCTCTCTGATCAAGACATGATAAATATAAAATTGAGGGGTAATAGTGAGGGATCGCATGACCAGCCTCCTCACAATGTTGCTTGGGAAGAAGATGTATATTCCCAAGCCTTGATAAATGAAAAAAAGTGGGTATGTTCGAAGTTTAGAACTTGGTCCAACTCCTTCTATATTGTGGGGTAGTAAATCTTCCATAGAAAATATTGCTCCAGAGGATTCTTCTAATGAAGCAAGAAGGTTAGAACAAAAGATAACAGAGTTAACAGAGTTAAATGGAAAACAAAATGAAGATATCAGTTTGATGAAACAAGAATTATTATGGATGAGACAAGTCATGTGCAAAATTGCTCCGAATGAGTTATCATCGCAGAATATCAATGGATTTTTAACTGAACATGTAACTCAACTTCAAAAGTTTAAGATATGTTTTCAGAAATTTTAATCTTTTGAAATTAATATCATATAATTTGCTAATATTAATCAGGTCCCTGATGCAAACACTGGCCATGGACGAGTACCACAAGCACAACAAATGCGTAAT
This sequence comes from Nicotiana knightiana, assembly GCA_005239525.1. Classification (NCBI taxonomy): domain Eukaryota; kingdom Viridiplantae; phylum Streptophyta; class Magnoliopsida; order Solanales; family Solanaceae; genus Nicotiana; species Nicotiana knightiana. Next base: position 16,445 of record ML369165.1, read on the forward strand.
ATTGGTGAAAATAGTCCATATTCTCATGGTATGCTCTTGCATTAGAATTTGTTACGATCTTATTTCTTTCTTAAAGTGTGCTCAATATTCTATAGATTGTGTTATGCACCAGTTTAATTATATATCGAGTTGTTAATGAATATTGGACATTTTATTCTTAAGTTAGGTTTCTGTAAATCCAACTAATATCTTGGTTTGCCCATAAATTAAAGACTAATTATCATGAGCATCATACTGCTTCTCCTTCACCTTATCTCTCACAGCAGAAGATGATGATGGTACATTTTTGAGTATTCTTGTGTTTGAAAGCAGTACTAATTATTAGAAGAGAATTCTTTATGTTTCTTTTGTTTTTGCAGTGAAATATGTTCATGATTCTCTCCAAGTCGGTAGTTGGTGTGTTTCTGTTGAAGGTATGTATAATTTGGTCTATTTCGGGTGTACCGGAAATCCATCAGATTAGTGTTTGAGCTGCTTTTAGTTTAGTTATGTATTACTGTTTTGCTGACAGTTTTTTGTGATGCATTTTTATAACAACTAGCTTGTAGTTTGCTTCTGGGTAATTACTTTTGAGAGCTGGAATATTACTTATTTTGTTGCAATTTATGTTGAATTCATGTACTCTTTTTTTTTTCAATTGAACTGGCTTAAGTTGTAGATACTTAAGATGTAGATTCAAGATTTTTTTGACATCCACTTATTTTATTATTTCAGGTTATACAATATGAAGTTTGAAAATTTAGCATGTGAAGGGTTTCAATATGATGAAGAATTGCAAAATTTATTTGAGGACTACAATAAACTATATTGTTATTGTTGGTATTCAATAGAATTAGTTACAATTACATTAGTTTTTTTAGTTTAAACAATGGCACTTTTAATTTTATTTCTCTCAGACATTTATATTATGGAATGTATTTTCTTCTATCTGTCTTGATATTATGATTTTTTGTGAATTAGTAGTATTATCTTTGGTAGCGTTTGTCTATTTTTTAAGATAGTTTCAACGTCTAAAGAAAAAACGTTTTTAGAAGGACTAGCTAAACCATTCTAATTATTGTTAAAACTTTTATATTTTACGGCAATAAGTTTTAGCTTTCATTTGCCATAGAAAAGGACGGTTAAGACGCAAATTATGCCATGTTCGGGACGAATTTTGTCGCCATTATAATGGCCACTAAATATTTGCCATTAAAGATGTGACTTTTAACGGTAATTCAAATGGATTTCCCGGCAATTAAATGGACGCCAAAGGTAGAAACTATGCCACTTTCGGAATTGATTCAGCGGCCATTATAATTGTCGCTAAATAATTACCGCAAAAACCTTTTATTTTTAGCGGCAATTCAGTCTGTCTTTACCAACACTTTTGTAAATGGCCGTTAAATGCTTTAGCGACCCCAGGTGTAGCGCAAAAAAGTTACTGTCCGGTAAATGTTTTAGCGGCAATAAGGGCCTTTTCTATTGTCGCTAAATCTCCTTTTTGTTGTAGTGAGTGTATTGTGATGCTTCGCGGATCGGTATCGGGTGTGTCTTGATGCAAGAGGGTAGAGTGATTGCTTATGCTTCACGCCAGTTGAAGACTCATGAGAAGAATTATCATGTTCATGATCTTGAGTTAGCAGCTATTGTTCACGCCTTGAAGATTTGGCAGCACTATTTGTGCAGTGTTCATTGTGAGATTTAACCAGAAGGATCTTAACTTGCGTCAACGGATATGGTTGGAGCTTCTTAAGGACTATGATATCACCATTATGTACCATCTCGGGAAGGCCAATGTTGTAGTCGATGCCTTGAGTAGCTGGGAGGAGAGTTTGGGGAGCTTAGCATATCTTCCAGTCGCAGAGAAGTCATTGGCACTGGATGTTTAGGCCTTGGCTAGCTAGTTTGTCAGATTGGATATTTTCGATCCGAGCCCAATATTGGCTTGTATGGTCTCTCGGCCTTCTTTTTATGATCATATCAGGGAGCGTCAGTATGATGACCCCCGTCTGCTCGTCCCCCTGGGACATGGTTCAGCGAGGTGATGCCAGGGATGTGACTATTGGTGATGACGGGGTGTTGAGGATTCAGGGCCGGATATGTGTCCCGATGTAGATAGGCTACGAGAGTTAATTCTTGAGGAGGCCCACAGCTCGTGGTATTCCATCCATCCGGGTGCCGCGAAGATGTACCAGGATTTGAGACAACACTATTGGTGGAAGAGGATGAAGAAAGATATAGTTGGGTTTGTAGCTAGGTGTCTCAACTGTTAACAGGTAAAGTGTGAGCATCAGATACCGGGTGGCTTGCTTCAAAGGTTAGAGATCCTAGGGTGGAAGTGGGAGTGAGTCATCATGGATTTCGTAGTTGGGCTCCCGCGGACTTCGAGGAAGTTCAATGCTATTTGGGTGATTGTGGATCGGCTGACCAAGTCTGTGCACTTCATTCCATTTGGTAGTACTTATTCTTCAAAGCGATTGGCTGAGGTTTACATCCGAGAGATTGTTCGCCTTCATGGTGTCCCAGTTTCCATCATTTCGGATAAAGGCACACAATTTACATCATAGCTTGGAGAGCTGTGCAGCGAGAGTTGGGTATTCAGGTTGAGTTGAGGATATCATTTCACCCTCAGACGGACGGACAGTCCGAGCACACTATCCAGATATTGGTGGATGTATTAGGCGCTTATGTCATTGATTTTGGGGGTTCATGGGACCAGTTTCTGCCACTCGCGGCTTTTGCATACAACAACAGTTACCATTCGAGCATCCAGATGGCTCCGTACGAGGCTTTATATGGGAGACGATGTAGATCTCAAGTGGGATGGTTTGAGCCGGGTGAGGCTAGATTCTTAGGTACAAACTTGGTTCAGGATGCATTAGACAAGGTGAAATTGATTCAAGAGCAACTTCACATGGCGCAGTCTAGGCAAAAGAGTTATGCTGACAGGAAGGTTCGTGATGTGTCTTACATGGTCGGGAGAAGGTTCTGCTGAAGGTATCACCCATGAAAGGTGTTATGAGAATTGGGAAGATGGGCAAGTTGAGCCCTCATTTCATTGGGACTTTTGAGGTACTTCAGAGGATCGGGGAGGTGGCTTACAAGCTTGCCTTGCCACCTAGCTTGTCGAGTGTGCATCCAGTATTTCATGTTTCTATGCTCCAGAAGTACGTCGGTGATCTGTCTCATGTTTTGGATTTCGGCACGGTTTACTTGGATGGTGATTTGACTTATGATGTGGAGTCGGTGGCTATTTTGGAGCGGTAGGTTCGAAGATTGAGGTCTAAGGATATAGCTTCAGTAAAGGTGCGGTGGAGGTCAGCCCGTGGAGGAAGCTACTTGGGAGACCAAGCGGGAGATGCGAAGCAGCTATCTACACCTATTTGAGGCTCCAGGTATGTTTCTACACCCGTTCGAGGATGAATGTTTGTTTAAGAGGGGGAGGATATAACGACTCGGCGGCTATTTTTGAGAGTTATATTCCCGTTCCCCCATTTTTTGCTTCTTTTGTGTTCTACAGCTGTATTATGACTTTCCGGGATAGTTGGTTCGGGTCCGGAGTGGTTTCGAAGTGAATTGAGACACTTAGACTCTTATTTGGAAGTTTAAGTTGGAAAAGTAAACCGAATGTCGACTTATATGTAAACGGCCTCGGATTTGAATTTTGATGGTTCTGTTAGCTCTGTTGGGTGATTTTGGACTTAGGAGCGCGTCCGGAATATGATTTGGAGGTCCGTAATAAAATTAGGCTTGAATTGGCGAAAGATGAAATTTTGGCGATTTTGACCGGCAGTGAAAATTTGATATCGGGGTCGGAATTGATTTCTGGGAATTGGAGTAGGCTCATGGTATCATTTAGGACTTGTGCGCAAAATTTGAGGTCAATCAGCCGTGGTTTGATAGGTTTCGGCATCATTTGCGGAATTCAGAAGTTTAGAAGTTCTTTAGGCTTGAATCCGCGTGTAATTCGTATTTTTGATGTTATTTGAGGTGGTTTGAGGATTTGATTAAGTTCTTCTAGTGTTTTGGGACTTGATGGTATGTTTGGTTGAGGTCTCGGGTGTCGCGCCCCCTTCTTCCTCGCGAAGTCCGGGGTTTCGACATTTGGGACAACTCCCTTCCTTTTGGGACATGGTATGGGATTTGAAGAGTCGCCACCTAACGGATTAAGGTGCGTTAGGGCACCTAAAGAAAATAACTCATAAAGCGGTTTACATCACCAGAGATTGGGTAAGGGCTGAAAATTACCTTGAGGGGAAGGTGTTAAGCACCCCTCGAGGTCCACAATGGTGGGTCCCGACCAAACTCAATTTAAGCGAATTAGTCTTTAAAGGAAAATAAACAATTTAAAACCAAATAGAGATCACTTTAAAACAGAAATTAAAGGGGTCCTAGACTCACCTATGTGGCTTAAAAGGAGAAAACTAAGTGACAAATAAAAATCAAGTAGCACTGTCACATAAGGAGAAATTAAGGGGGCTCATGTTTACCTCCACAAATAGACAAACAAATGCACTCTATTCAGAGAAGCGATTTTTAAGGATTTAGGATCCTATGGGCAGGATATCTAATGAGCAAAAACAGAATATACAACAGTTTTATTAAGACGAGGTAGTGAGTATCCATCAGTTTGCCTACTGATTTTTATCACTTACTGAATCTGGGCACGTTTCAAGCAGAAAGAAAATCACAATTTTAAACCCAAGATTTTAATTATCCTACACGCTTGCCTAAGTGATAACCGAGCAGAATCCTAGGGACATGGTATCTAAACTGTAAACCAGTGATTGATTTTAACAAGAAGATTTCATCTTTTTAGATCCTATAGGCATGCTTCTATGTGTTGGAACTGATTACAAGCATTATTTCCTATAGACATGATATCTAAACGCAGAAACTGATTCTTACACTTACTTCCTATGGGCATGATGTCTAAGTGTCAAGACTGATTCTATATGTGTTTCCTATAGGCATGATATCTAAGTGAGTGGAGATGTTAACAGAATATTAGACAAGTTTGATAATTCCCAAAGAAGATCCTATATGCATGATTTCTAATGCACATTGAGACTGCATAAACATGGATTTTCATGCAGAATTGATAAACGTCCTATAACAGGATTTCTAGGATACATGTGTGAAATTCAGGACTACAAATAATGAGATAAGTCCTATAGGCATGGTCTCTAATGCATATAAATAAATAGAACAATCCTATAGGCATGATTTCTACCCGAACTGTCACGACCCCAAACCACAACTGGCCATGATGGCGCCTATCCTGATACCAGGCTAGCCAATTTACTGAAAATAATGAAATGATTTTTCACTTAATAAATCAAATATCCGAATTTCCATAATAATTCTGTTTCTTAAGCATTTCAGATACAATAAAAATGATTAGAACATCTAAGCACGGTCCCAATATCTAGAGTCAACCGTTATGAGCATCTAAGAAGTGATACAATCTAATACAAATCCTCTACTACAACAAATTTGGGAATGTAAAGTACAAATGATAGAGTAGGAAGGAGAAAGAGCAGGTTGCGGACGCCAAGAAGCTACCTCACAATCTCCGAACAATGCTCCAAATGGGGTAGCTCAACTATCGCTCTGCTCCGGTACCTGAATCTGCACACAAGGTGCAGGCAGTAACGTGAGTACGCCAACTCAGTAAGTAACCAAAGTATCTAAAAACATGAGTATAGTCACGAGCATTTTTAAATCATGTAAATCCATATAATAGGTGACTGTGGAAATAAGTAAATCAATTCAGGAATTTACATTTTCGAGTATTTCATAAAACTCCAGTTTCCATTTAAAAATCTCGTATAAAAACATTTATCCAATATTTATCAGGAGGCTCAGTGTAAAGAAGAGTGAAAAATAGTAGTTTCATAAAATATAAGCCCCTCGGGCAAACTAACACTCACAATAAAGCCTCTCAGTCACTCGTGACTCTACTCTCATAAGTCGATGCTCACACACAACACTTTCACTCATCAGGTACCATATAAAAACTGTTGCGGCGTGTAGCCCGCTCCAATACGTATATATATATATATATATATATATATATATATATATATATATATATATATATATATATATATATATTGCTGCGGCTCGCAGCCCGATCCATATAACATAGGCTGCGGCATGCAGCCCGATCCATATAATAGTCGACTGCGCTCACTAGGGGTGTACAGACTCCTGGAGGGGCTCCTTCCGCCCAAGCGCTATATTTCTGCGGCGTGCAGCCCGATCCAATGTATATATTGCTGCGGCGTGCAGCCCGATCCATATATAATGTATATTTCCACGGCGTGCAGCCCAATCCACATATAATATATATACACATAATGTATATATTGTTGCGGCGTGCAGCCTGATCCATACATAATGTATATATTGCTTTGGCGTGCAGCCCGATCCATATGTAATATATAACATATATGTTGTTGCGGCGTGCAGCTCGATTCGTAACTATTCTCTCATACTCGACTCTCGGCCTCATTACATATATATTCATAACTATCCTCACATACTCGGACCTTAGCCTCATTACATATATATTCATAACTATGCTCACATACTCGTCTCTCGGCCTCATTACATGTATGTTCATAGCTATCCTCACATACTCGGCCCTTGGCCTCATTACATATATATTCATAACTATCCTCACATACTCGGCTCTCGGCCTCATTACATATATATTCATAACTATCCTTACATACTCGGCCCTCAGCCTTATTACATATATATTCATAACTATCCTCACATACTCGGCTCTCGGCCTCATTACATATATATTCATAACTATCCTCACATACTCGGCTCCCGGCCTCATTACATATATATTGCTGCGGCGTGCAGCCCTATCCATAACTATCCTCACATACTCGGATCTCGGCCTCACTCAGTCATCCTCACAAGCCACTCGAGCAATTCATCTCAACTCATGGGACTCAGCCCAAATTACTTCTCAGAGTTTCAAAACCGTGTGATAACAGTGAAAATAACAACAAGTAGAAAACATGACTGAGTTCACAATTGGTCTATCAGGATAAAGTAAGAATAGTGTAAAAGTACCTTTGAGGGTCTAAACAGGTCGGCACAAGGCCCCAAACATGGAAAATACCCCTGAGGGTCTAAACAGGTTGGCACAAGGCCCCAAACATGGCTCACAACCCATAAACAAGTATGAATTTCTAAAATACAGGATATCATAAGGTTTCAAATCGAATACGCGACTTAATAGTCACTACGGGACGGACCAAGTCACAATTCCTATCAGTGCACGCCCCCACGCTCGTCACCTAGCATGTGCATAACCTTATTTACCACAACAATATCAAATACCGGGTTGTCATACCCTCAGATTTAGAGTTACAATCATTACTTACCTCAAAACAGCCCAAAAACTACTCTGCGATGCTCTTGCCCCTCGAATAGGCTCCCAAATGCTCTGAGCCGATCACAAATCAGATCAATAACATCAAAATATGCTAGGTAATCCTCATCTTCCCACGATTCTCAGAATTCGATAAAAACTAACACCACGAGAATCCTTATCCTCCCACGATTCTATACATATAGAGAACACCAAAATCGGACCACAATTGCCCCTCCAATTACTCAATCAAAGTCTCAATCTTTTCATGCCCTAACTTCCATAATTTTGGGTCTAAATCCAACTAATTTCCGGTTTAATTACTTAGAAACAACATAGAATCGAGTTCTTGGTCCGAGAAACTTACCTCCAGAGAAGACCCTCGAAATCCCTCCCCAAATTGCTCTCAAAATGATTCAATCCGCATGCAAAATGAAGAAAATGCCAAAATTTCGCGAAGGCATGAATTTTTACTCTTCTGGCCAGTGGTCTCGCACCTGCGGCCACTTATGCGCACCTATGGACCCGCACCTGCGGTCCCAGGAGCGCTTCTGCACACTTGACTCAAGTCCCCATTTTCCGCACGTGCGACTACCTCTTCACACCTGCGCTTCTGCAGGTGCGGCCACCCATCCGCACATGCGATCCCTTCACAAGTGTCACGACCCAATTTCCCTCCGTTGGGTATCGTGATGGCACCTAGTCTTAGGGACTAGGTAAGCCTAGCAGTTACTGAATAACAACAATAATAAAAGGAAAACTAACAATCTTAATATAGAATCTCAACGGAATGTACAAACTTTCCCAAAACCGCTAATACAAGTCATAAGCTCTACGAATCTTCTACAACTTCTAAGTACAATTGTTTGGAAATAAATACAACAATGTATGAATAATAAGTACAAAGAAGGTGACTCTGACGCCTACGAACGCAGCAGTAGGTTACCTTGAGTCTCCTCGGCAATCATCCACACAGCTACTACAATATATATACCTGGATCTGCACACAAAAATGTGCAGAAGTGTAGTATGAGCACACCACAGCGGTGCCCAGTAAGTATCAAGACTAACCTCGGTGGAGTAGTGGCGAGGACTGGTCAAGACACCACTAGTATACAAAATAAATAACATGAATATAGAAATAACCGAACGTTACATCTATCTAAGACTTCACAGAATAATTTACAACAACGATAATATAAAGTGGAAGGAAATTACAGTAATCAATCACGAAACAACACAAAAATACACAGAAAGATGGACAACAAGATAAGCCAAACCGAAAGGAAACACAATACAATAGAGAACACCAATAACTCAACTCTATGTAGCTTTTTTCACATTGGGCCTTAGCCATTAGAATCCATAAACTGGTGAAAATCTTTAAACAACAGTTCATATGAAAAACTTTCGCAAATAAAATCATTTTAGTATGGAAGAGCTTCCTTTGAAAACACACTTTCTCCAAACGTAGATATAAGTATATTTAATAGAGAGAATTACGTAAAACATAGTTTCTATCAAAATACGAAACTTCCCAAAGATTCTTTCCCAATAAATGACTTCCAAATATCATGTTAGGCAAGACTAGTGCTTTTCAAATATACCTTCGATATGAAAGTCATTCAAATATAATAATTTCGAAACCGTTACTTTTTCAATAATACTTTTCAATAAAATCCCTTGATCAAAACTCTCCTCAAGATTTATCCACCGGAACTCAGTCCGTAACTCAGAAATTTCCATGCAGTACAGGAGGAATATCAAATCTTGCCAATAAATGCAGTAAGAGATCAGTAGGAATATCCAAATTTAGAACAACGGATGAGAATGCAAAGACAAGTGCATGGCATCACGCTTCATGCTTTTACTCTCATCCTCACCAAAACAAGTGCACGACATCACCCTTCGTGCTTTACTCTCATCCTCACCAAAGAAAGTGCACGGCATCACCCTTCGTGCTTTACTCTCATCCTCAACAAAACAAGTGCACGGCATCACCCTTCGTGCTTTTACTCTCGTCCTCACAATAAATAAATAAAAATGGAACGGCATTATCCTTCGTGCTTAAATAAAATAAACATGGCACGACATTATCCTTCGTGCTTAAATAAATTAAACATGGCACGACATCACCCTTCGTGCTTTACACTCTTCCTCACAATGCAACAAATAAATCCACGGCATCACCCTTCGTGCTTTACACTCTTCCTCACAATGCAACAAATAAATACACGGCATCACCTTTCGAGCTTTATACTCTTCCTCACAATGCAACAAATAAATACAAGGTATCACCCTTTGTGCTTTACACTCTTCCTCACCCAAACAATATCAAGAACAACAACTTGGGAAGGAACATCAACAATATGAACCATAAATCACAACATCCCGGCAAGGGAGTCAACAATACAAACAATATCATTAACAACATAAACGGTAATAGAAACCATAACATCCCGGCAAGGGAGTCAACAAGGCAAACAACATCATCAACTACTGAATAATAAGATAAACCACACAATCCCGGCAGGGGAAACATCTATAACCAATCTCACCTAAACAGTTAACTTCACGGAATAAACTCAACTTCAACAAAGGCCCAGTAATTGGCAACATCAAGGAAATATCAATAACATAAATGTCTAACAATTAGACCTAAGTATCACTTAAGGGATTAGTCATATAAATCACAATGTAAGACTCAAGGGCATGCTTGACTAAAATGAATAGATGTTCCAACTACGGCTAGTCAACTATAAGGCTATATGACACTAATTATAGTCAATTAGGTAAGCTAGGAAGAAAATGTAGCATGATGATGAGAGAAGTAGAATATTCAATTAAGTCAAGTAAGGTCAAATAGCCAACGAAGGAATCCAAAAACAAATCATTCTAATTTAAACAGGAAGGGATGAAATTAACAACCAAGGATTCAAATGAAACAATTACAAATCATACACAGGTAATATAAGAACCTACGAATCCTAAAAGGCCAATCCAATTGCAAATAAGTCCGAGTACACACTCGTCACCTCGCATACTCGAACTACAATCAACAAGGAAGACTCAATCCTAAGGGGTAGTTCCCCCACACAAGGTTAGGCAAGATACTTACCTCGACTCCAAGAATCCAAATCAAGCCTCTAGCACCGCTTTTCCTTTCGAACTCGACTCCAAAACAACCGTATCTAGACATAATCGACTCAATAACATCAATAAATGCTAAACAAATAAATTTCAATTCCTAATTATAGATTTCCCAACATTCTTTCAAATTTTCCAAAAATTGACCCCGTGCCCGCTTGGTCGAAACACGTGGTTTGGACCAAAACCCAATCACCCATTCACCCACGAGCTAGAATATATAATTTTTTTTTACATCAGACCCCAAAACAAGGTCAAATTCTCAAATATTCAAAAAATAAAACTAACTCTACCCAAAATACCAATTTCTACCTTTGATTTCATGTTTTTAGGCCTAGAATCCAACAGATGTTGATGGAAATGGAAGGAAACGAGTTAAAGATTACTTACCTAAGAGATTATGGTGAAGAAGTCTCCCAAGAATCGCCCAAGAGGAGTGGGGAAGAAGAAGTTTAAGAAAAATGGGCTTAATCCCGTATTGATTCTGTTTTTGGCTTTAAAAATCACTGGGCCAATATTCCTCTATGCATTCGCGACCCCTTGGCCACGTTCGCGAAGGCTTAACTGATTTGGCCTATGCGTTCGCATGCTAAGGGCCGCGTTCGCACAGGGTAAAACACACCCAACCCCTTCTAGACCTATGCGTTCGCGACTTACCCTCCGCGTTCGCATAGCTTACTCTGGCCCCCACTCCGCGATCGCATTCTAAAGGGTGTGTTCGCACTGGTTTAAAACTACCCTGACCCCAACCCACACATACCCTGTGCGTTCGCACTCCCTTGAGTGCGTTCGCATAGCGTAAACACCTGGTCCAGAAAATGACTATTACACTAGATTTTTCACCAAGTTTGCACTCCGACACCTACCTGAAACTCACCCAAGCCCTCGGGGCTCAAAACCAAATATATACATAACCTCAAAAACATCCTACAGACTTATTCGAGCAATTACATCACCAAATTAACATAAAAAATAAGGAATTAAACCTCAAGATTAATGAAATACTTCAAAACTTCTTAAACTTTCTAATTTTGCATTTAAGGTCCGAATTACGTCAAACGGATTCCGTTTCTTACCAAACTTCACAGAAAACACATATAAATCATATCGAACCTGCACCGGGCTCCGGAACCATAATACAGGCCCGATACCACATGTTTCACATAGAATTTCATTTTAAAAACCTTTATATTTTTTCAGAAAACAATTTTTTTTAAAATTCATTTCTCGGACTTGGGACCTCGGAATTCGATTCCGGGCACACGCCCAAGTCCCATATTTTCCTACGGACCCTCCGGGACCGTCAAATCACGGATCCGGGTCCGTTTACCAAAAATGTTGACCAAAGTCAACTTTATTCAAATTTCAATACAAAAATATCATTTTTATCAGTTTTTTACATAATGGCTTTCGTGGATACACGCTCGGGCTGCGCACGCAAATTGATGTGAGATAGAAGGTGGTTTTCATGACCTCGGAACACAGATTTAGCTAGAAAAATAGGGGATGACCTTTTGGGTCATCATAATCTCCCCCTCTTAAACAAATGTTCATCCTCGAACGTGCCAAGATACACCTTGAACTCATCCAAACACTGGTTGTATACTTCCAACACATAACCGCGGGTGATCCCACGTCACCCCAACCCACATAAGCCTGATGAGACAATCACAATCGCAATTTAGCCTTCACATCACCATCGATAAGCCTCATACCTCTACTTCTCACCCTCTACTCATTTACAAAAGACCCGATTCTAAATCCATACTCGTCATTAGCCTCAGTCAGCTGCATCAACTCATGACTACACCCACAAGGCACGACCACACAACATAACACATCACACATAGGCTCAAATAATACTTTTGATCACAATAGCTGCCCGAAATCAACTCAACATGGCAATTAGCCTCACATCTGAAAGAACTCTGCTCCAAACCCCATAATACTGATAATGATGCAATAAACACGAAGAATTCATTATTAAACATCCGAATCACCAAGCCACAACCAACACCACCAGGCACACATCCCGCAAGCTAAAACTAATGGAGCACATAACGAGAATGACTGAATATGAATATAGAACATATAAAGGATCTATCAAACAAAAGCCCATAGGCACAACTCTCCATCAATACTGACTTACCAAAAATAATATAACAAGGGGGAAGCAAATCATATGAACAAATCACAAGGATACCGTCCTGATAAAATTTCCACCGCGGTACTCAGCCCGGTCCAAACATATCGAATCACAAATATCACGAGGACCTCGTCCTCAACTCTGAATCACATACCGAAAATATATCACACTAATTGAAATTCCTCCACTAGTTCATCTCAGCTGATAAAATCATAACGCTAACTGAACTCACACCTCGATGGAGTATTAAATCACAACTCGTAAATAAAACACTTTAAGAAAATCACATAAAGCGTACCACGAATAACAACAAGGACTCACTTCCAGTTTCACCACTATCAAAATAAATAAAACAACGATAGACACGGGCTGCTAATCATAGAATCTCCCAATAGGAGCAAACACAAATAGAGTGCAAAACATGAACCTTACTCATAAATGAAACAACAAATAAGGGAACTCGTCCCGACCAGCAGAACTATAATGAGATACAATTTGTGCTCCTCCGTAACACATCAAAACATATATATGTGATGATATCTGGCACAACAACCTCTAGTTAACAAAATGAAACACATCAATGAGTCGGGTCTCCCCCCTTAGGCGCCCTCTACTCACCTGAATACCCTGCTATAACACACTTACCTGAATCCTGGAGCAAATCTCTCACCCTGTGGCTAACATCTCCACACTCACAACAAACTCTATACCGACGTGGCTGTGGAGAACATACAATATGAATCCTCTGTGACCCATGAGTACCTAAGACCCCCATATGAAGCTTGTAATGCAAACTGAACTGGTTGACCCACCAAACCTCTACCGTGTCGTACCTTGCCTCCATAATACGAACCAGTAGATTCCTCCGATCTACGAGGCCTCATTGCCTCCCTGAACTCTCTCCCTGATATCGTTTGTCCCCTCGCTCCCGGTCCTACATGCTCTCTAACCGGCGAGCGATCCCTACTACCTGCTGAAACAAGGCATCCTACTCTAACTCTCGAGTCCCGCTAAATCTAATATCATGCCTGAATATCCCAAATGACTCTAAAGACTCATCTCCTAACTGAAGAAACCAAGCAAAATGCATGTCTGGTCAACTCACTGAATCTAACGGCATGCTCCAACAGTGACACAGCGCCCTGACGCAACTGCTCAAACTCTGCGCGCCGTACATCCCGAAGGAATTGAGGTGCAACCTCCCTCAAAGTATCTCCGAAAACTAAATCCATGCTAGTGAATCTAACTCGGCTAGGTGATCCCAACTCATATGTTGTCACTACTGATCAACCCATTACTATGGACCTGAGACGTGACATAAGAAATCATGCTCATCTCCACAATACCCGAAGTACGAAGAATATAGTGACACTTCCCCAGAAAGCCCTGGTATCATCCGTCGCCAATCCACTGAAAGATAGTAGGGTGGTACTTCCTGAACCTCTACCGTCCAATGTATTCTTCCTTCGATACTGCTACCCTAACCACGGCTGAACTGAAACCACCCGTCGTGCTGTCATGACAACTGGTACCTGGTCAATATGATCTCGCTGCTCTGGGGTGTAGATGGTGGGAGTCTGAACTCCTCCCTTGATCAGTGAAACACTGGTGCACTAGAATCAATCCTTCCTGAGTCAATGTACCAATTATACTCAAAAACTGTGCACAGACCTCCTGAAGTTCGAAGTAGCAACAGGCACTTCCAGTACCTATTCCCCAAATAGAACTACTAGCGACTCCTCGACGGCTGCTCTGGTAGGCATCTTAACAGCGGCACGTGCTCCTCTTTGGCCTCTGTCTCTGACCCTTGCGAGATTTTCTTCGGGGTAACATCATCAGGAATCACCGCTCGTGTCCTCACCATCCGTGAGAGAATGGAATGATAATTTCAAACTTCAATATCAATAAACTTGCACGATAGCACTGAAGGAAGTTAAATTGTCCTAATAGTTCTGTAGCCTCTCGAAGATAAGTACAGACGTCTCTGTACCGATCCTCAAGAGTCTACTAAAGTCGCTTATGACTCGTAGCACCTATGAACCTAGAGCTCTTATACCAACTTGTCCCGACCCAATTTGCCTCCGTTGGGTATCGTGATGGAACCTAGTCCAGTTACTGAATAACAACAATAATAAAAAGGAAAACTAACAGTCTTAATATAGAATCTCAACGGAATGTACAAACCTTCCCAAACCGGTAATACAAGTCATAAGCTCTACGAATCTTCTACAACTTCTAAGTACAACTATTTGGAAATTAATACAACAATGTATGAATAATAAGTACAAAGAAGGTGACTCCGACGCCTGCGAACGCAGCAGCAGGTTACCTTGAGTCTCCTCGGCAATCATCCACACAGCTACTACAATATATATACCTGGATCTGCACACAAAAATGTGCAGAAGTGTAGTATGAGCACACCACAGCGGTGCCCAGTAAGTATCAAGAATAACCTCGATGGAGTAGTGACGAGGACTGGTCAAGGCACCACTAGTCTACAAAATAAATAACATGAATATAGAAATAACTGAACGTTACATCTATCTAAGACTTCAAGGAATAATTAGCAACAATGACAATATAAAGTGGAAGGAAGTTACAGAAATCAATCACGAAACAGCACAAAAATACACAGAAAGATGGACAACAAGACAAGCCAAACCGAAAGGAAACACAATACAATAGAGAACACCAATAACTCAACTCTACGTAGGTTTGTTCACATTGGGCCTTAGCCATTAGAATCCATAAACTGGTGGAAATCTTTAAACAACAGTTCATATGAAAAACTTTTGCAAATAAAATCATTTTAGTATGGAAGAGCTTCCTTTGAAAACATACTTTCTCCAAAAGTAGATAAAAGTATATTTAATAGAGATAATTACGTAAAACATAGTTTCTTTCGAAATACGAAACTTCCCAAAGATGCTTTCCCAATAAATGACTTCCAAATATAATTTTAGGCGAGACTAGTGCTTTTCAAATATACCTTCGATGTGAAAGTCATTTAAATATAACCATTTCGAAACCATTGTTTTTTTAATAATACTTTTCAATAAAATCCCTTGATCAAAAATATCCTCAAGATTTATCTACCGGAACTCAGTCCGTAACTCAGAAATTTCCATGCAGTACAGGAGGAATATCAAATCTTGCCAATAAATGCAGTAAGAGATCAGTAGGAATATCCAAATTTAGAACAACGGATGAGAATGCAAAGACAAGTGCACGGAATCACCCTTCGTGTTGTTACTCTCATCCTCACCAAAACAAGTGCACGACATCACCCTTCGTGCTTTGCTCTCATCCTCACTAAAACAAGTGCATGACATCACCCTTCATGCTTTACTCTCATCCTCACCAAAACAAGTGCACGACATTACCCTTCGTGCTTTTATTCTCGTCCTCACAATAAATAAATAAAAACGTCACGGCATTATCCTTCGTGCTTAAATAAAATAAACATGGCATGGCATTATCCTTCATGATTAAATAAAATAAACATGGCACGACATTATCCTTCGTGCTTAAATAAAATAAACATGGAACGACATCACCCTTCATGCTTTACACTCTTCCTCACAATGCAAAAAATAAATACACGGCATCACCCTTTGTGCTTTACACTCTTCCTCACAATGAAACAAATAAATACACGGCATCACCCTTCGTGCTTTACACTCTTCCTCACAATGCAACAAATAAATACAAGGCATCACCCTTCGTGCTTTACAATCTTCCTCACCCAAACAATATCAAGAACAACAACTTGGGAAGGAACATCAACAATATGAACCATAAATCACAACATCCCGGCAAGGGAGTCAACAATACAAACAATATCATTAACAACATAAACGGTAATAGAAACCATAACATCCTTGCAAGGGAATCAACAAGGCAAACAACATTATCAACAACGGAATAATAAGAGAAACCACACAATCCCGGCAAGGGAAACAACTATAACCAATCTCACCTAACAATTAACTTCATAGAATAAACTCAACTTCAACAAAGGCCCAGTAATAGGAAACGTGAAGGAAATACCAATAACATAAATGTCTAACAATTTGACATAAGTAGCACTTAAGGGATTTGTTATATAAATCACAATGTAAGACTCACGTGCATGCTTGATTCCAACGAATAGATGTTCCAACTATGTCTAGTCAACTATAAGGCTAGATGACACTAATTATAGTCAATTAGGCAAGTTAGGAAGAAACATAGCATGATGATGAGAGAAGTAGAATATTCAGTTAAGTCAAGTAAGGTCAAATAGCCAACGAAGGAATCCAAAAACAAATCATTCTAATTTAAACAGGAAGGGAGGAAATTAATAACCAAGGAGTCAAATGTAACAATTACAAATCATACACAGGTAATATAAGAACCTACGAATCCTAAAAGGCCAATCCAATTGCAAATAAGTCCTAGTACACACTCGTCACCTCGCATACTCGGACTACATTCAACAAGAAAGTCTCAATCCTAAGGGGTAGTTCCCCCACACAAGGTTAGGCAAGATACTTACCTCGACTCCAAGAATCCAAATCAAGCCTCTAGCACCGCTTTTCCTTTCGAACTCGATTTCAAAACAACTGTATCTAGACATAATCGACTCAATAACATCAATAAATGCTAAACAAATCAATTTCAATGCCTAATTATATATTCCCCAACATTCTTCAAAATTTTCCAAAAATCGACCCGAGGCCTGCTTGGTCGAAACACGAGGTTCGGACAAAACCCGAGCACCCATTCACCCACGAGCCCGAATATATAATTTATTTTGAAATCTGATTCCAAAACAAGGTCAAAATTCCCAAATATTCAAAAAAAACTAACTCTACCCAAAATCCCAATTTCTACCTTTGATTTCATGTTTTTAGGCCTAGAATCTAATAGATGTTGATGAAATTCGAAGGAAACGAGTTAAATATTACTTACCTAAGAGATTATGGTGAAGAAGTCTCCCAAGAATCTCCCAAGAGGAGTGGAGAAGAAGAAGTTTAAGAAAAATGGGCTTAATCCCGTATTGATTCTGTTTTTGGCTTTAAAAATCACTGGGCCAATATTCCTCTACGCGTTCGCGACCCCTTGGCCGCGTTCGCAAAGACTTAACAGATTTGGCCTATGCGTTCGCATGCTAAGGGCCGCATTCGCACAGGGTAAAACACACCTAGCCCCCCTCTAGACATATGCGTTCGCGACTTACCCTCCGCGTTCCCATAGCTTACTCTGGCCCCCACTCCACGATCACATTCTAAAGGGTGCGTTCGCACTGGCTTAAAACTACCATGACCCCAACCCAAACATAACCCTGTGTGTTCGCACTCCCTTGAGTGCGTTCGCATAGGGTAAACACCTGGACACCAGAAAATGAATATTACACCAGATTTTTCATTTTTTCACATAACGGCTTACCGGTTACACGCCCAAGCTGTGCACGCAAATCGAGGTGAGATAAAAGGAGGTTTTCACGACCTCGGAACGCAGATTTAGCTAGAAAAATACGGGATGACCTTTTGGGTCATCACAACAATCTGCCAAACTCTGCACCTGCGCATGATCCTCGCACCTGCGGCTCCCCTTCCGCAGGTGCGGCTACACCAACAAAAAGACACCAGTAGCAATTTTGCTGCAAATCCCTAAGTCCAGGATGCCATCAATGAATATAATAACAAAGAAGTGCTGATACGACTGGAATACACCGTTAATCGAATACACGAACTCTACTGGGGAAATGATTAGCCCAAAAGACATCACCAGGAACTCATAACTCAACAGAAAGATCCGCTTCGCTCCACAACTGAAGGACATCAACGAACATATAAGTCCCTAAATACATGTGCTCACACAACGAAGTCTCAACACTCAAGCCACAAAATGAATCCAGCCTCAAGTCCTCCAAACTGGACCATTACCAACACGCCAAAATCACATCTCATCCATGGAAGTCACAAGCCGTCAATGCACAGCTGATACCAAGCGCTCTCGTGCACGTTCGAATACATGGAAGGAATTCGAGAGTTACGCTCTTGACTGAATAAAATGGATTCGCACGACAAGAATTCAAGAAAAATGAGATTGTTCCGAAGGGTTATGCAGCCTCTCGAAGATAAGTACAGACGTCTCTTTACCGATCTGCAAGACTCTACTAAACCTGCTCATGATCGTTGAGTCCTATGTAACCTAGCACTCTGATACCAACTTGTCACGACCCCAAACCACAACTGGCCGTGATGGCGCCTATCGTGATACTAGGCTAGTCAATTTACTGAAAATAATGAATCACTTAATACATCAAATATCTGAATTTCCATAATAATTCTGTTTCTTAAGCATTTCAAATACAATAAAAATGATTAGAACATCTAAGCACAGTCCCAATATTGGAGTCAACCATCATGAGCACCTAAGAAGTGATACAGTCTAATACGAATCCTCTACTACAACAAATCTGGGAATGTAAAGTACAAATGATAGAGTAGGAAGGCGAAAGAGTGGTTGCGGACGCCGAGCAGCTACCTCACAATCTCCGAACAATGCTCCAAATGGGGTAGCTCAACGATCGCTCTGCCCCGGTACCTGAATCTTCAAACAAGATGCAAGGAGTGACATGAGTATTCCAACTCATTAAGTAACCAAAGTATCTAAAAACATGAGTATAGTGACGAGCATTTATAAATCATGTAAATCCATATAATAGGTGACTATGGAAATAAGTAAATCAAGTCAGGAATTTACATTTCCGAGTATTTCATAAAACTCTAGTTTCCATTTAAAAATCTCGTATAAAAACATTTATCCAATATTTATCATCAGAGGCTCAGTGTAAAGAAGAGTGAAAATGAGTAGTTTCATAAAATATAAGCCCCTCGGGCACAGTATCACTCACAATAAAGCCTCTCGGGCAAGCCTCTCAGTCACTTGTGACTATACTCTCATAAGTCAATGCTCACACTCAGCACTCTCACTCATTAGGTACCATATAACAACTGTCGACTGCGCTCACTGGGGGTGTACAGACTCCTGGAGGGGATCCTTCAACCCAAGTGCTATATTGCTGCGGTGTGCAGCCCGATCCAATGTATATATTGCTGCGACGTGTATCCCGATCCATATATAATGTATATTGCCGCGGCGTGCAACCCGATCCACATATAATGTGTGTGTATATATATATATATATATATTGTTGCAGAGTGCAGCCTGATCCATACATAATGTATATATTGCTTCGGAGTGCAACCCGATCCATATGTAATATATAACATATATGTTGTTGCGGCGTGCAGCCCGATCCATAACTATTCTCTCATACTCGGCTCTCAGCCTCATTACATATATATTCATAACTATCCTCACATACTCGGACCTTGGGCTCATTACATATATATTCATAACTATCCTCACATACTCGGCTCTCGGCCTCATTACATATATATTCATAACTATCCTCACATACTCGGCCCTTGGCCTCATTACATATATATTCATAACTATCCTCACATACTCGGTTCTCGGCCTTATTACATATATATACATAACTATCCTCACATACTCGACCCTCGGCCTTATTACATATATATTCATAACTATCCTCACATACTCGGCTCTCGGCCTCATTACATATATATTCATAACTATCCTCACATACTCGGCTCTCGGCCTCATTACATATATATTCATAACTATCCTCACATACTCGGCTCTCGGCCTCATTACATATATATTTATAACTATCCGCACATACTCGACTCTCGGCCTCACTCAGTCATCTTCACAAGCCACTCGGGCAATTCATCTCAACTCACGAGACTCAGCCCAAATTACTTCTCTGAGTTTCAAAACAGTGTGATAACAGTGAAAATAACAACAAGTAGAAAACATGACTGATTTCACAATTGTTCTATCAGGATAGTGTAAAAGTACCTCTGAGGGTCTAAACAGGTCGGCACAAGGCCCCAAATATGGAAAATACCCTTGAGGGTCTAAACAGGTCGGCACAAGGCCCCAAAAATGGCTCACAGCTCATAAACAAGTATAAATTTCTAAAATACAGGATATCATAAGGTTTCAAGTCGAATACGCGGCTTAATAGTCGCTAAGGGACGGACCAAGTCACAATCCCTATCGGTGCACGCCCCCATGCTCGTCACCTATCATGTGTGTCACCTTATTTACTACAACAATATCAATTACTGGGGTGTCATAACCTCAGATTTAGAGTTACAACCGTTACTTACCTCAAAACAACCCAAAACCTACTTCACGATGCTCTTTCCCCTCGAATCGAATCTCAAATGCTCCGAGCCTATCACAAATCAGATCAATAACATCAAAATATGCTAGGGAGACGAACCCCAATCGAAAACTATCAAAATTAGGCACAATTCTCGAAATTTGCCAAATCCGCCTCCCTCCCTCGGGCCCACGTCTCAGAATTCGATAAAAATTAACACCATGAGAGTCCTCATCCTCCCACGATTCTATACATATCAAGAACACGAAAATCGGACCACAATTGCCCCTCCAATTACTCAATCAAAGTGTCAATATTTTCATGCCCTAACTTCCCCAATTGTGGGTTTAAATCCAACTAATTTCCGGTTTAATTACTTAGAAAACAACATAGAATCGAGTTCTTGGTCTGAGAAACTTACCTCCATAGAAGACCCTCGAAATCCCTCTTCAAATTGCTCTTCAAATGATTCAATCCGCATGCAAAATGAATAAAATTCCAAAATATTGCGATGTCATGAATTTATACTCTTCTGGCCAGTGGTCTTGCACCTGCGAACCCGCACATGTGGTCCCAGGTGCGCTTCTGCGCACTTGACTCAAGTCCCCATTTTCTGCACCTGCGACTACCTCTTCGCACCTGCGCTTCTGCAGGTGCGGCCACCCATCCGCACCTGTGATCCCTTCACAAGCTGCTAAAATCTGCACCTGCACATAATCCTCGCACCTGCAGCTCCCGTTTCGCAGGTGCGGCTACACCAGCAAAAAGACACCAGCAGCAATTTTGCGGCAAATCCCTAAGTCCAAACCTCCGTTAACTATCCGAAATCAATCCCGAGTCCCTAAGGGCCTCAAACAAACATACCAACACATCCCATAACCTCATTCGAACTTAGTCAAGCCTTCGAAACAACAAAAACAACGCAAAAACACTAAAATCACATCAAATTCAAGCCTATGAACATTGAAACTTCTAATTTCGCCAATGATGTCGAAACCAACCAAAATACATCCGATTGACCTAAAAATTTGCACACATATACAAAATGACATTATGAACCTGCTCCAACTATCAGAATTCCATTTCGATCCTGATAGCCTATTTTCCCTACCTACCGGAAATCGCCAAAAACTAACTTTCGCCAATTCAAGCCTAATTCTACACCGGACATCAAAATTTCATTCCGAACACACTCCTAAGTCCCAAATCAGCTAACGAAGCTTTTCGAACCATAAATCTACAATCCGAGGTTGTTTACCAATAAGTCAACTTCTGGTTGACTTTTCCACTATTGAACCAAGATAAGAGGCTAAGTGTCTCATTTCTCTCCAAAAATCACTCCGAACCCGAGCCAACCAATCTAACACAATGTAATGAAGCTGAACCACATATAATAAAGCATAAATAGGGTAAACGGGGCTAAACTCTCGGAACGACCGACCGGGTCGTTACACGAGCCCAATAAAAATATATATAAAAATCCCTCCCAGCTTTTACTAGTAACTCCATATCTATTTTATAAAGATTATTATTACAGTCCTATACAAATGAATTACATAATCAAAATCACTATACTATAGGGAGCCTTGACAGGACCAAAGTCAACCTGGAAGTCAAGCCTTCAATCAAGTATGGAGTACACCAGCAGTTCATAATAACTCAACAGGGCCTCTGGTGTGTTAAAGTTCCCAAGGGCCTCAGAGACCCTGGGAAATGCTCACACCAGAACCTTTTTAAAGAAACAGTTTTGTAAACAAGTTTGGAAGGGCGACCTCAATGTGTCAGAACCCGGAGGAGTCTCATGGATTCCTAGGCAGTGCTCACACTGGGGGGCAGGACCCTAGATATCTAAGAGTGGGAGTTGAAAATAGTATATAAAAGTAGGAGATAGTTTTTTAGAAAAACAGTTTGGATTTTAGAAGTGAGTAGAAACAGATTACAAGATTACAAAAAAAACTACAAACATAACCACATTTAGCAGGTTAAGTTCAAGCATGAGTTCCAGTAGTTAAACAATCACCATGTATATTGGACACATAGACAGGACAGAGTCACAATTAAGTCAAACAAGGTTTCACTTAGTTCATTAACTATTACTAGGTGAGCATATAGACATGTATTAAAAAGAGAACAACATGCTGAAATTAAGTTACTAATCAGACAGTCATACAAAAGGGGGTGGGTTAGTAGGAATTAAACATACTATTTTTAGAAATAAGTAAACAAGTATCATAAGCTAAACAGAGACGTGCTAAGGTAGACTAACTATACTAACACACAACACAGGACAGGTTAACAGGAGTTTAGCCATGCTAGTAAGAGGGCAATAAATATAAACATAGGACAAACAGAGACATGTTGATATCGACATCAGACTGACTACATAGCATATTGAAAGGACATGATAACAGAAATAGTCATGCTGATTAAAAGCTATAAAAAGGAAGAGCATAGGTCTAACTACATGGAATATTATAACAGAAGTGGAGGCATACCAGTTAAGAGATAGCAACAGGAAAGTGAAATCAAATAGGATCCAAGAGTCTGGACTTGGCTTTCAGCCGGCTAGACAGAGCAGCAAATAGAAGTAATAGAAAGACTACAATTGAGAGGGCGTGAGTATAAGAGTTTATGTGTGTATTTCTGTGTATTTCTGTGTTTTTCTATGTGTGTTCGTGTGTTTTGAAAAATCAGAATGGGGGATTATATATCACTTAGCAGGGTAAAAAAAATAAGGCAAAGAACAATTCGGAGTTCATAAATAAGGTATACAAATAAAATCAACCAGTTAATTGGGGCTAAACTCAATCAAATAACTCAATAAAATCCGGGAAAGACCCCTCAAAATAAGGAAGAATCAATTAACAACCCAGATTGCAGTTTAATAAAGGTAAATAAATAAATCAGAGACATTTAGGGGGCGGTTAAAACGATTAAATTCCATATATCAGGCTAATAACCTAATTAAGGCAAGTAGTACCAATTATGAGTCACAAATAAGGAAAATAGGAAAAAAATACATAAAGTAACAATCTCAGTATAAAAATATAATTTGAACCCTAATTAAGCAAATAAAATCAGTCAATCTCCTTTAATTGACAGAACTAAAGAATAACGGGCAAATGTTGAAACAATCAGTGAAATAAGAAGAAACCCTAGGGGTTAGAATATAATATGAAGACCAGTCAAGCAAACAAAGAGAAACGAAGTTAAACACTCAAACTCTTTAGAAAAGTTTTGCAGAAACGCAAAGAAACGAAATCCTAGTTTTAGAGAAACACTAAAATCAGTTAATAGTAGGAAAAATATATGGGTTTTTTAAAGAGAAACATAAAATAAACTTAAAATCATCTCAGATCTACAAGGATATGAACAGACTCGAGTAGCAAAGGACTAGGGTTTTCAAAATGACAGAGGTGAGAAGAAAATCTGGTTTGGAACCAGAGGTTTAAGCCATAAACGTGAAGATAATAGTACTCACAAACGGAGATGAACACAAGAAGGTTCATCGAGAAAATGAAAGGTTTAGACCGAATCTGAGTTGAATCTCTTCGAGATTCCTTCAAATAACAACAAAATCGAACAACCAGTGAATATAAGAGGTCGGCCGGGACCTAAAATCAAAAGGAAAAACCCCATGGAACAGAGGATTTTCGGTGACGGAGGCTAGGTTTAGGGGAGAGTTTGAGAGAGAAGAGAGGAGGATAGATTCAAGGGCGGCGGGATTGAAGAAAATGACTAGGGTTAGGGGTCTTTTGGTGTGATTAAAAAAGGAAAACGATCGTGGACCGTTGGTCTTTTGAGATCAACGACAAGGATTTGATCTGAGGGGTTGGGCGGGTTTTAAAATTGGGTTAAGGTATTTGGGCTGTGATTTTAATTGCGTTGGGGGTAATAATTTTGGCTATGGTCCGAAATTAAAACAAGTTAAAAGAGGCCGTTTGTTAAATACCCAATTAATTTGATAAAATAATTTATAAAATAGCTAATAAAGAATAAAAATGTTATTGATGCATAAAATTGATTTAAAATAATTACTTAATATTATAAAAGTACAAAATGTAATTTTCTTGTGAAATAAAGTAATTATGCACTTGTGGGCTATTATTGCAAAGTTATTACAAATTATAACCCTAAAATATAAATATGGTTGTTCGTGAAATTATTCAAACTTAGAATAGATATAAATGATATAATTAAGTAAATAAAATTATCATAAAACCATTTGTGATGCAACTAGTAATTATTTAAATAAAATACTGGATAAATTAATTTTAAAAAATCCTTAAAAAATGCAGAAATTATGGAAAAATATTAATTGATGCTCATGGATTATTTTGAAGATATCAGTAGCTGCCTCTCTTTACCCGGGAAGGATGAGAGAGTTATCGGGTAAAGATATGATGACCAATTTTGATCGAGTGGGGTGATTTGAGAGACATAGGGCGCACTCTGGTTTCCGAGCTGCCTACATATCCCTGGTTTTACAGGAATCAGGTCGTGTGTAGTTCTTGATTCATTGGCGAAATATATCAATGAGGTTACGGTAAGAACGAACACAAGGTTTAAAAAGGTGAAATGGTTACAGTGAGCGGTCAGGTTTGAAATAGTATGAAGGAACTGGAGAGGTATTGCTCCCGTTGGGGTAATGGTTTCTCATCAGGTTACTTGCAATCAAAACATGCGCAACAAGCATATATCTTTGCGTGAATTTAAACATGATGCAAATTCACTTCAGACCATGAGAATTGTCTTTGGACGGTTAAGGATGACGTCCTTAGACCATGATGTCCCGGGCCATGAATTGTGCGGTAAGGGATTCGCATGCCATGAAATGGTGTTCTCGGGCCATGAAAATGGTGCCTCCAAACCATGACGCCTCTGAATGCTTAGTCCCATGCTTAGCCTTATGCAAAGTTCGGGACATGGCTTAGTCCCATGCAAGTGAAGGTAATGCTTAGCCTTATTCCAATAAGGAGGCAGGGCTTAGCCTCATGCAGGATTTGAGACAATGCTTAGTCTCTTGCAAAGTTCGGGACAGGACTTAGACCCATGCAGGGAGAAGGCAATGCTTGGCCTTATGCAAGGTGGAGGCAATGCTTAGCCTCATGCATGATTTGAGACAATGCTTAGTCTCATGCAAAGTTCGGGACAGGGCTTAGTCCCATGCAGGGAGAAGGCAGTGCTTAGCCTTATGAAAGGTGGAGGCAATGCTTAGCCTCATGCAGGATTTGAGACAATGCTTATTCTCATGCAATGAATAAATAATAGGTGATATCAGGGTATTTCTTAGCTGGGAATGAGTTCGGTATCTTTGTTGTTATGAAGGTTGTGATTCCAAGGTGTGCATATTCCTTGTCCTACATTCAAAGAAAAATCGTGAGTTTTGCAGGGGAAGGTTGGTTCGTGTCTTTGTTTTCTTTCTTGATTTGCTCAACTCTATATGAAGATCCTGTTCAAATTATTGGGGCAGCGTTTACTAAAGCAGAGTTTCTTTCAAAAGGAAGCATGCATAGTTTTCAAAGACATAGTAAAATGCAGTTTAGAAATTGGTTAGATGAACCGGTGACTGTGACACGATCAGAGATATCGCGACTTCTTCTACCGTAGAATTTTGAGGGTTGATCACGCTCAACTATGTCTTATAAAAGACTAAACGGGCGTTGCAAATATAATCTGGGGTATTATGCCCAGAGTCGATCCCACAGGAAATTTACGTGTCAATCAAGGCTTTAGAATACGCAACTTTTACTCAATCAATTCTCTCAAGACTTTTGAATATAAATTGGTGATCTTTTACTAATTCTACTGACAATAGTAATAACTAGAAATTACTAACAATGTGTTGTAAACAATTATGATAAAGGTCTAAGGTTATGGTTTTCCTCGTTGGTGAACTTACTTCTCGGATATTTCATGTAACTTGATTAATTATATCTATCAATCATGAACACTCTATCTACCGTAAATCTCTCTCAAGTAATTATGATAATTTACTAGACACCCTCTCTCAAGTTACGCTAGCTAGATTGCATTACAGCTCACTTTAGATTGCACCCGAAGTATCGTTATTTCTAATCCAACTTCTAAACTCTCGGTTGTGACTTTCGTCTATACTCCGGGAGTGGTGTTGTTCAAACAATTACCTAAATATGCATTTTCTCTCAAGTAGATACATACTAAATAGGCACAGCTAATTGATGGCCGTTCAATTAACTACAACTAGAACGTAGTTAAACAAATAGAGATGAAAAATCAACCAAACTATATTAATATCACCATAAGTTTATACCCCAACGGGTTCCACCAAAACCTAGATTAAGAAAATTAGCTACTCATATTCATAAGAATCAATTCTAAAATAACTTGCATAATTGAATTACAGAGTAATGAAATAAGGAGATAAAAATCAGTGTTTATGCTTTGCTGAGTAGTAATCCACAGGCTTTTCTTCACTTTAATGGCTTCCCCCTTCAAGTTGTATTTTTGGGTCTATTTATATGTTTGGGATACACCCTAAATGTGTAGGAGACTTCTATTCCAACCGGGAAACACTTAAAACTCTTCAAAACTCGGATTTGACCGGATCAGGGGCCAGGCGTTACAGGCCAAACGTCTCG
>ML369165.1:44268-80026 GCA_005239525.1 Nicotiana knightiana
CCTTCAAGTTGTGTTTTTGGGTCTATTTATATGTTTGGGATACACCATAAACGTGTAGGAGACTTCTATTCCAACCGGGAAGCACTTAAAACTCTTTAAAACTCGGATTTGACCGGATCAGGGGCCAGGCGTTACAGGCCAAACGCCTGGATAACGGTTGGCCAGGGCTGGCGTTTGGGCTCTGGCGCCTGGATAACGCCTGGCTAGGCCTGGCGTTTGGGCTCTGGCGCCTAGATAACACCAGGCTAGGTCTGGCCTTAAGGCTCAAACGCCCGGCTATAGCTCGGTGCACTCCTTTTCGCCTCTTGAGCGTATTTTCGACGTATTTTCATCCATTTAGCTCGGCTTCCATCTCCAATTCACCTACCTATGAAATAAAATCCATTATGCACATAAAAGTGTATTTTTATCATTAACGCACATAAAATGTAAGGCATATAACGTGTTAAACCATGAATTCTAGCCAAGCATCAAGGGTCCACCTCAAAAAAATTTCCCAATTAACTAGACAACATTTCTAACAGCTCTATATGTTGCGGTTGGCTGAACTTGCTTCGGAATTTTGAGGGCCTCAAAATTCTGCCCCAATTTCTGATGATAAGGAAAAATGGAAATTTTATTGAATTGTGACCGAAACCACAAGGCTACCTACGTATCCCCTCTTAAACGGGAATCAGGTCGAGCGTAGTTAAATTTACATCATATGAGGAGACATAAATAGTTTACACATAGTATCATTTGACTGCATCTGAATTGATAGTCTTTGGCATGATTTCTCCGTCAATTTCTGCGAGTATGAGGGCTCCTCCTGTCAGTACTCTGTGAACCATGTAAGGACCTTTCCAGTTGGAGAGAACTTCCCTTTGGCTTCATCTTGATGCAGAAAGATCTTCTTTAACACCAGATGTCCCGGTGTGAACTGTCTTGGTTTGACTCTTTTGTTGAAAGCTCTAGACATTCTGTTATGATAAAGCTGGCCGTGGCACACTGCATTTATCATCTTTCCGTCTATGAGGGCTAGTTGCTCATAGCGGCTCCTTATCCATTCTGCATCACTGAGTTCGGCTTCTTGGTGGACACATTGGATTGGTAGGTAGCTTATGGGCTGCTATGGATGTGCTCAACCCTGTCATATCGTCATATGACCATGCAAAGATATCCTAATATTCTTTCAGGAACCGAGTGTATTCTTCTTTCTCTGACGGTGACAAATGGATGCTTATGCGGGTTTCCTAGACGGTTTCGGAATCTCCCAAGTTGACTATCTCGGTCTCGTCCATGTTGGACTTAGGTTTATTCTCAAAGTTCTCCAATTCTCTGACAATCTCCTCAGGTATTACATCTTTCACTTCTAAATAACTGTCCTTTTGTAGCGTTGTCTCATTACATGTCACAGTTGTCGGTTCATCGAGATAGGAAATAGTAACGTTGTATGGATAAAGATACGAGAGAAAAGTGGTAATAGTAAACATCAATTCATTGAAAGCGTTAGAATAAAGTGATTTTCAATAATTTAAATAACGTTTTGGAACATTGGATATATTGTATAAAACAAAATGCAAAAAGGGAAATCTTTTTCTAGAAAAATAAAATTTAAACAATGTTGTTCAGCCTTGCTACCCCGGGACTGGTCGGGCCCTCGATGGTCTAACAGTCCATTGCCTTTCGGTATACTTGGAGGTGGAGAAGGTGGAGGGCCTATGGATCTGGTATGATAAGCTGATGATGCCAGTATGCGTGAACCAACCTTGGGGAATGGGAATAATCAAAAAGAAAGAAAACAAAAAGGTATCCAAGTCAGTAAGAGTTCTGAAAAGAGTATTTGCAGTATTTAAACACATAGTGCGGGAATGTAAATTCGCATCCTAATTTGGGAGCCTCATCGGGCCCGAGGTAGGCCTAGCGACAAGTTGATTTGGAAAATTTCAGTGCCAATAATTGCTTCATTTCATTAACGCAATAGATACGACGAATCTAAAACGACAATAAGGTAAGTCACTAATGGCATTTGGCCTTATTACATTCGGAAAGCAAAAACGAATAAACCTAATCTACTTGGTCCCAGAACATTGTGGCAGCTTCAATCAACATATTATTTGGTTGGATGTCCAATAACGAAGGCAAATTTCCCAGGACCTTTTTCACATGCTTTTTGTCACTTGAGGAAAGATCCTCCCACCAATCCAGCAACAATGGTGGTATGTTATGGACCATGCCGAACCTGGGGACTTCGTGCCTCATTTTCTGCAAAACAAATAGAGTTAAACCCTTTCTCCCTCCAGATTCAACTATTTATACATTTATGATTAGCATATTGGCAATTATTTCTCCAAATTAATGCATAGATCGTGGTTGTGTTTGTTGGGGTTATGGAAACCCCGATGGACTTTTTGGACAAGGCTTTTCTTAAAGGGTTATTATGTGGACAACATATTAACCCTGGCTAGATTTGACCATGATGCATGTACAATAAATCAGAGTAAGGTTTCTATAGAGGTCTAGACTGGTATCCTCAAGCGGACAACTTGAGGGGGAAAGGCACGAAACCGTCGACTGCACCGCTGATCGACTAGTTTTATCGCAAATAAGCCTTTCCGAATTTAAAGGGTGATATATAGGATGGGCGCGAACACTCATCAAGTGTTGCTATAGGATTGATTACGCACGAGTGGAATATGATGTTGAGCATGGTTTATGCAACAGTAAATAGCATGTTGTCACGTATTTGCACGCTAAAAATGATAAATGCGATATTTAATAACTAAAAGACGTTTAAGAAATAAAAACAAGGAAACAAGTCAGCTTCTGTAGTAAAGGAAATCATAAAACAATTGAAAAAATAGGCACTTAAATTCACATAAAGGGGAAAGGGAAAGGGTGCACACATATTAGCAGAATAAAGCATGCTTAAGACTAATTCACGAAAGCAAGTTTTTCATGGTAAGATCCTAACATCCCCAGCGGAGTCGCCATGTTGTCGTGCCGCCCTTCTTCCTCGCGGAGTCCGGGGTTTTGACATTTGGGACACATCCCTACCTTTTGGGACGGGGTATGGAATTTGAATAGTACCCACCTAACGGATTAAGGTGAGTTAGGGCACCTAAAGCAAATAACTCATTAACCGGTTTACATCACCAGAGATTAGGTAAGGGCTCGAAATTACCTTGAGGGGAAGGTGTTAGGCACCCCTTGAGGTCCACAATGGTGGGTCCCGGAACTCAATTTAAGCGAGTTAGAATTTAAAGGAAAATAAACAATTCAAAAACAAATAGAGATTATTTTAAAACGGAAATTAAAGGGGTCCTAGGTTTATTATCCTATAGGATCACTTCTATGCAATACCCAGTAACTTTCCTCAAATAGAGGTGTTACGCGAATTAGCGCACATGTCATCATCTCCTTTACTATGCAGTTACCCTTCCCTTTTCAATTATTTCCTATGCGTTCTAATAACATCCAGTACGTACCTTATGCGTGCATTGCCCGTCCCTCCTATGGCTCTGAAGGTGTTTAGGACCTCTATTTAAGGTGGTTCTAGACTCACCTACAAGAGAAAACTAAGCGACAAAAAAATCAAGTAGGATTGTAACATAAGGAGCAAATAAGGGGGCTCATGTTACCTTCACAAATAGACAAACAAATGCGCGCTATTCAGACAAGCGATTTTTAAGGATTTAGGATCCTATAGGCAGGATATCTAAATGAGCATAAACAGATTATATAGCAGTTTTATTAAAACGAGGCTGTGAGTATCCATTAGTTTGCCTACTGATTTTTACCACTTAGTGAATCTGGGCACGTTTCAAGCAGAAAGAAAATCACAATTTTAAACCCAAGATTTTAATTATCCTACGGGCTTGCGTAAGTGATAAGCGGGCAAAATCCCATGGACATGGTATCTAAATTGTAAACCAGTGATTGATTTTAACAGGAAGATTTCATCTTTTTTAGATCCTATAGGCATGCTTTCTATGTGTTGAAACTGATTACAAGCATTATTTCTTATAGACATGATATCTAAACACAGAAACTGATTTTTACACTTACTTCCTATAGGCTCATGTCCAAGTGTCAAGACTGATTTTATATGTGTTTCCTATAGGCATGATGTCTAAGTGTTGAAACTGGTTCTTACGCGCACATTTCCTATAGGCATGATATCTAGGCAGGTAAAGACGTTAATCAGTTGCCAAGCGAGTTCAACAAAGAAGATCTTAGAAACATGATTTCTAATGCACACAAGGAGGTTTTGAAAATATGATACTTGATGCAGAATTGATAAACGGCCTAGAAGCAGGATTTCTAGGATGCAAGTGTGAAAATTCATGATCACAAGTAATAAGATAAGTCCTATAGGCATGGTTTCTAACGACATGCATATAAATAATCACCACAACAACTTATAGACATGCTTTCTACCCGAACCCAACAAAGATATATAAAATTCCTCCCCAGCTTTTACTAATAACCCTGTATCTGTTTTACAGAGATTATTATTAATGGCCAATAAAAATGAATTACATAATGAAAATCACTATACTATAGGGAGCCTTGGCAGACCCAAAGTCAACCTGGAAGTCAGGCCTTCAATCAAGTCTGGAGTACACCAGTAGTTCATAATAATACAACTGGGCTTCTGGTGTGTCAAAGTTCCCAAGGGCCTCAGGGACCCCAGGCAATGCTCACACCAGAACCTTTTCAAAGAAACAGTTTTGTAAACAAGTTTGGAAGGTCGACCCCTATGTGTCAGAGTTCGTAGGAGTCTCATGGACTCCTAGGATGTGCTCACACTGGGGGAGGGGGGGCAGGACCCTAGATATCTAAAAGTGAGAGTTGAAAATAGTATATAAAAGTAGGAGAAGTTTTTAGAAAAATAGTTTGGATTTTAGAAGTGAATAGAAACAGATTACAAGATTACAAAAAAAAACTACAAACAGAACCACATTTAGCAGGTTAAGTTCAGGCATGAGTTCCAATAGTTAAACAATCACCAGGAACACTGGAATCATAGACAAGACAGAGCCAAAATTAAGTCAAACAAGGTTTCACTTAGTTCATTAACTATTACTTGGTGAGCATATAGACATGTATTAAACAGAGAGCAACATGGTGAAATTAAGTTACTAATCAGACAGTCATACAAAAGAGGGTGGGGTAGTAGGAATTAAACATACTATTTTCAGAAAATAAGTAAACAACTATCATAGGCTAAACATAGACGTGCTAAGGAAGACTAACTATACTAACACACAACACATGACAGGTTAACAGGAGTTTAGGCATGCTAGTAAGAGGGCAATAAATATAAACATAGGACAAACACAGGCATGTTGATATCTACAGCAGACTGACTACATAGAATATTGAATAGGACATGATAACAAAAATAGTCATGCTGATTAAAAGCAATAAACATGAAGAGCATAGGTCCAACTACATGGCATATTGAATGATAACAGAAGTGGAGGCATACCAGTTAAGAGATAGCAACAGGAAAGTGAAAGCAAATAGGATCCAAGAGTCTAGCCATGGCTTTCAGCCGGCTAGACAGTGCACCAAATAGAAGTAACAGAAAGACTACAATTGAGAGGGTATGAGAACAAGAGTTTGTGTGTGTGTTTCTGTATTTTTCTATGTGTGTTCGTGTGTTTTAAAAAATCAGAATGGGGGATTATATAGCGCTTAGCAGGGTAAAAAAAAAATAAGGCAAAGAACAATTCAGAGTTCATAAATAAGGTATACAAATAAAATCAACCAGTTAATTGGGGCTAAACTCAATCAAATCTAACCAAAATCCGGGAAAGACCCCTCAAAATAAGGGAGAATCAATTAACAATCCAGATTGAGGTTTAATAAAGGTAAATAAATAAATCAGAGACATTTAGGGAGCTGGTTAAAATGACTAAATCCCATATATCAGGATAATAACCTAATTAAGGCAAGTAGTACAAAATATGAGCCACAAATAAGGAAAATAGGTAAAAATCACATAGAGTAACAATCTCAGCAAAAAAATATAATTTTAACCCTAATTAAGAAAATAAAATCAGTCAATCTCCTTTAATTGACAGAACTAAAGAATAACGGGCAAATGTTGAAACAATCAGTGGAATAAGCATAAACCCTAGGGGTTAAAACATTGATATGAAGACCAGTCAAGCAAACAAAGAGAAACGGAATTAAACACTCAAACTCTTTAGAAATTTTTTCAGAAACGCAAAGAGACGAAACCCTAGTTTTAGAGAAACACTAAAATCAGTTAATAGTAGGAAAAACATAAGGTTTTTTGTTAAAGAGAAATATCAAATA
Source organism: Nicotiana knightiana (assembly GCA_005239525.1). Lineage (NCBI taxonomy): Eukaryota > Viridiplantae > Streptophyta > Magnoliopsida > Solanales > Solanaceae > Nicotiana > Nicotiana knightiana. Next base: position 50,578 of record ML369165.1, read on the forward strand.
AACTTAAAATCATCTCAGATGTACAAGGATCTGAACCGACTCGAGTAGCAAAAGACTAAGGTCTTAAAAATGACAGTGGTGAGAAGAAAATCTGGTTTGGAACCAGAGGTTTAAGCCATAAGCGTGAAAATAATAGTGCTCACAAACGGAGAAGAACACAAGCAGGTTCATTGAGAAAATGAAAGGTTTAGACCGAATCTGAGTTGAATCTCTTCGAGATTCATTCAAATAACAACAAAATTGAACAACCAGTGAAGATAGGAGGTCGACCGGGGCCTAAAATCAAAGGGAAAACCCATGGAACGGAGGATTTCCGGTGACGGCGGCTAAGGTTAGGGGAAAGTTTGAGAGAGAAGAGAGGAGGAGGGATTCAAGGGCGGCGGGGATGAAGAAAAATGACTAGGGTTAGGGGTCGTTTGGTGTAATTAAAGAAGGAAAGCGATCATGGACCGTTGATCATTTGAGATCAACAGCCAGGATTTGATCTGAGGGGTTGGGCGGGTTTTAAAATTGGGTCAAGGTACTTGGGCTGTGATTTTAATTGGGCTCGGGGTAATAATTTGGGCTATGGTCCGAAATTAAAACAAGTTAAAAGAGACTATTTGTCAAATACCCAAGTAATTTTTAAAATAGATAATAAATAATAAAAAATGATATTGATGCATAAAAATGATTTAAAATAATTACTTAATATTATAAAAGTACAAAATGTCATTTTCTTGTGAAATAAAATAATTATGCACTTGTGGGCTATTATTGCAAAGTTATTGCAATTATAACCCTAAAATGTAAATATGGTTGTTCGTGAAATAATTCAAACTTAGCATAGATATAAATGATAAAATTATCATAAAACCAATTGTGATGCAATTAGTAATTATTTAAATAAAATACTAGGATAAATTAATTTTAAAAAATCCATAAAAATGCAGAAATTATGGAAAAATTAATTGATCCTCATGCATTGTTTTGAAGATATATATGCATTTTGAAAAATAATATAGGGAAAAATTAGGTATCAACACCGGGGGCCTCGGGTGAGTTTCGGGTGGTCAACGGATCATTTTTGGACTTTAGTTGATGGTCGATATCTGCTGGTGTGCATTTTCTGGTTTCCTCTTACGCATTCGCGAGAGGAGCCTCGCGTTCGCGAAGTGTTGTTTTGAGTTGGGAAGATTTTGTGCTTCGCGTTCGCGAAGAAGAGGACGCGAACGCGAACGCGAACGCGAAGGTGTGGTATGCATGTGCATTGCGAACGTGTGAGTGGTGTCGTATTTGCGAAGAGAAGTGAGGCAGTTGGGGACCCCATGTCTTAGGTCTACATGTTCGCGAGGCATGGGCCGCGTTGGTGATTGGGTGAGCTTGTAAAGCTTCGCGTTCGTGAAGCGTTGAACGCGTTCGCGAAGAGTAAATTAGGAGGTAGTCTGAGTTGGACTACACGAGAGGACGGTCGCGTTCGCGAAGAAGGAAATCAGGGTAGATAATATTAATTTCAAAAATGAGGGTTTGAACCCATTCATCATATTTTGAGCTAGAGAACACGGAATTGGGCAATTCTTGAAGGGATTTTTGTGGAGTTGATTTAGGTAAGTGATTCCTACATGGTTTTGGTTAAATCCCATGATTACATCTTTAATTTTATCATCTAATTTGTGGTTTGGGGTGAATAATTGAGGAAAAAGAGGAAGAACTCTTGAGTTAGAATTTTGAGGTTTTTAATGGGATTTTTATATCGGATTTGAGTAAATTTTGCATGGATAGACTCGTGAGTGAATGGGCTTTCGGGTTTTGTGAATTTTATCGAGTTTCGAGACATGGGGCCAGGTTCGGGTTGATTTCAGATTTTTGGGTAGAATTTCATGTTTTCTTGGTGGAATTTATTCCTTTAGCCTATATTGATCACCTCGTATTGCTTGTGGCTAGATTTGGGGCATTTGGAGTCCGATTCGAGAGGCAAGGGAATTTCGGAGTAGGATTTCTATGCAACTGAGGTAAGTAATAGTCATAAATCTGGTCTTGAGGGTATGAAACCCAGAGTTTGGTATCATGTGACTACTTAGAGGTGACGCACATGCTAGGTGACGGGCATGTGAGCGTACACTGTGAGGGATTGTGAGTTGGTCCATCCCGTGAGACTGTAAAGTCGAATAGCCTTTTGTGCTTACAGGTATTCCTTGCTTACAGTCGTAGCATTTCTTATATATTTTTACCTCAGGGCTGTGAGACTAGAGAGGTTCATGACTGAATGAGGTCGAGGGCCTTTTTGTGAGGTATAGATTCCATAGCATGTAAGTTGTCCGTGCGAATCATGATGTTGTACCTTAGCACGTGAGTTGTCCGTGCGGATTCTGATATGATATGGTAGCATGTGAGCTGTCCGTGTGGATTTTAATATGATACTATAGCATGTGAGTTATCCGTGCGGATTATAGCACTTGGACTGGGGAGCCCCTCTGGAGTTTGTACACCCCCAGTGAGCGCAGGTACCTATTGAGCGTGTGTATTGAGGGCTGGGAGCCGAGCGTTGAGCTATTGAGAGCTTGAGTGACTGAACCTTGAGTGGTTGCATCTGTCTCCTTTGTTGCTGCATTCAGCTGATTCATGCTACTGTTCTGAACATCCGGAAACTTATTATAATTGGTTTTACTTGAACTTGGTAAATATGCAACTGATTTAACTCATGTTACCAGCATTTACTCATGTCTATTCTTGAATGTTGAAATTACTGAAATGAACTGTCATTTATAGATCGTCACTGCTTCTCAGTTCCTTATTTATTTTTGTTACTTGGTGAGTTGGTTGTACTCATGATACACCCTGCACTTCATGTGCATATCCAGGTGTGTTTGATCATGGAGGTTGTTGAGTTCGGGCGCAATCGAGTACCGGAGACTACAACGTAGATGTTGGTGTCCGCAGGACCTTATCTGCCATTTTATGTTTCCGTTCCTTCTGTATTGATACTTAGACACTGTTTGTATTAGACTGGATACCTAGATGCTCATGACTTGGTGACACCCTGATGTTTGGGGCTATCTTTCCGCATTTTATTTTTAGTTGATCTTCGTTTTTTATAAAAATTTCTGGTATGAAAAAGCTTTGAATTATCCTTTTTATGAATTATTGAAGTATTTTGAAAATTCGGTTTGCCTAGTACCATTGATAGGCGCCATCACGACAGGTTAGAGTTTTGGATCGTGACACTTGTCAACTAATCCTAAAAAGGAGTGGGAACTATTGCAACACCACAAGATAGTTCTACTCCCACCACACTACACATTGAAAAGTTAATCAATCAAGCACAAGTTTTTAATAATCAAGTACCAAGACAAGTTCCAGTTACACAAGGAAGACAAACAAGAGTTGAGCATCAACCTCTTAGGCCACAAAAAACACAACATAACTTTGATGATGATTTGTACTATGACGAGCAATATGATGAACCGGTTAGAGTCCAACCTGGAAGGAATGGACAAGGAGGCTTTAGAGGGACAGGTGGAAGGCATGGTAGGAATTATCAAGGTAGAAACTTGAATGATGCTTATGATTATGGTTGTGGTGGAAATGTTGGTAATGAGGAACATGGTAGAAGGTAGGGAGAAGAAGAATATCGGGGTCTTTATAATATAAAGACTTCACTTCCTACTTTCAAGGGAAGTAGTGACCTAAAAGATTTTTAGAATGGGAAATACAAATGGAAAGGATGTTTGAACTTAACAATGTATCCGATACAAAGAGCTTCAAACATGCCATTTCTAAACTTGTTGGTTATGCTTCTTCTTGGTGGGAGAAAGAGAAACGGGATAGAATTTGAAATAGAGATATTGATATTGATTCTTGGGGTTTCTTAGATTAGTCGTGAGAGAAACATTTGTGCCCAAAGAGTATGTGAATGACTTGCTTACCAAATTGTACAACATGAAGCAAGGAAACAAGAATGTGGAGGCTTACTTTGAAGAGTTGGAGACAACTAGGGTTAGAGCCAATCTTGATAATAATAAAAAATCTCTATCCAAATGACTTTGCACAAATTTGTTACTATACATGAGGCACTCCAAACGGCCAAAGTTAAAAATAAACTCCAACAAGAGAGACAACTCAAAGAGAGCAAATCCTAAAGTTACAACACTTCACGGAGCAAAAACAAGAAAATTTGGCATCTCTTTCAAATGACAAGAAGCCAAAAGTTGACTCCAAGTGGAAAAATGACAAAGGCAAACCAAGGTGGAGGCTAAGGAGGGAGGTAACAATTCTAAACCTTATTTCCAAAATCTTAACTCTAATAGGTGCTACAAATGTCAAGGATATGTTCATAATATGAGTGAATGTAATAATAGAAGAACCATAATCCTTATGAAAGAAGCTTATGAAAGGGAAGGAAGTAGAGAATCATGTGAAGAAGAGGAGGCCGAATGTGATGATGAAGTAGAATATGACACTCCTAATTTACATTTGTATGTATTTTGGAGAGTATTGAATGTACAAATGATGGAATATATGATCCAAAGAGAGAACTTGATCCATGGAAGATGTAAGTGTCACGACCCAAAATCCAACGAGTCGTGATGGCACCTAACCCAACCCGCTAGGTAAGTCAATTAACAACTATCCAATTTAATGAGATTTATTGAAAAAAATGAATGATAAATAATTGAACATTTATACAATTCCCATGAACTGATAGTACAAATCATGAGCTTCTAAGATTTAGAATTTACAAAGCTGGTATGAAATAAAATATATCATCTGTTTGAAATATACATGAACAGATTATAATTCTAAAGCTACCAAGATCAAGAGGCAGTTATGACTGAACGCATGTACATCTTCAAATCCAACTCCCACCATACACAACAACATTAGCATCCAACGTCGGCACGCAAGGTGCAGAAGTGTAGTATGAGTACAACCGACCCCAAGTACTCAATAAGTAACAATCGTAACCTTAGGTTGAAAGTAGTGACGGGCTGAGATAATGGTCAGAGTCTAAATCCAATAACCAACAACAGTTCATAACAACATAATAAAAATGGTACAATAAATAACTTAGAAGTATGATGCTCAAACTGTTCACAATTATGGGAAAATAGGCATGTTTTTCAAAGATATCAGTAAAACTCATTATTTTCACCAAATCGCCAAAAATATGAGTAAGTCTTAAAACTGTGATTTTTTCAAAAAACCTTTCAACAATAAATAAGATGTTTCATTTTTAGATAGCAGGAGGAAGGTACATCCCTATGCCTACATGTCCATATGCACGTGAAATCATGAATGTTACCAAAATCGGGGAGCATGAGGAAATGCATCTATATGCATGTATCTCAAGTATGCATGTCAAATACAATGCATCACAGTGATCACCACATGCATACTCTCAGAGTATCAATTCACCCAATCCTCGCAGTTACTCAGTCCTCCCACTAAGTAGGTACCTGCACTCACTATGGGTGTGCAGACTCCGAAGGAGCTGGTCAGCGCAAAACACACACGTAAATTGTACTCGCTAATCAAAGATAGTATAGTATAATATTGTATCCACAGGAATTGGATTTAAACAGTGTTCTCGCAGTTTCTAGCTTGACTGCTATCAAGGAGGATCAACAATTGAGATTTGTATGGACAAGAATCTAAAGCTATTAACCAATGACTATCAAGACAAGGAATAAGCAACTAAGGTTATCAATGGGAGAAGATAGGGTTTGGACAGGATAGGTGCAAGATAATTGTTCGGGATCTAACTCTATATAATTCACTTCCAATATTCAAGTGAGTTTCTCGAATTCACTCTATTTTTAGTTCAAACGTTCAGTAGAAACTCATCTCTCGATTAATTCTTACCCTCACAAGATGAACCACTTTAAGTACTGTAAAGATATGCAAGAATGTGTAGTGGATCGGTCTTTAGAGAAACCTCTTTTGATTATTCTCCTAACTATATTTAATCAATGATTCAACTAGTCTCTTTCGATTACTTAGAAGAATCTATGAAATCAAGCAACAATACAATGCAAAGATATGACAAGTTATGCCTCTTTTGATTACAAGAACAAGTGAGTATAGATACAATAATTAGATCTTCCACAAACCATTCAAATACATAAAAATAAAGTTATAGTTCACAAACAATCATCAATACACCAAATCTATCAAAACCCAAAAGGATCTACTCCATAGACATGGAGAAGTTTATCACAAATATAACTAAGGTATAGGAAAACATAAATTCAATCCAAACTCGGATCTTGAGTTAGGAAAGAACGATGAAATCTTTGTGCTTATGTTCTTCCCAAGCCTCCTTAACCTCCTTAGGTCGAATATCTTTCAAAAGTCCATCTAAAATGGTGTTTTGGTGTAGTTAAGCCGCCCCCAAAACAAACCGCGGATGAAACTATATTTTTTTAGGGGGAATGGGAAGTCACTCTAACATTTTTGTGCTACCGTGTCGCGTCCCGTGCCGCGCCATGCGACGCGCCTGTAGAGAATTCTAGACGACTTTAAAAAATCAATTTTGGCCACATTTTTCACTGCCACGCGGTGCCTCGCGGCGCCCTATGTGGCTGGGGACAAAAGTAGAGGGATGTTCGTTTTGGCCTTAAAAAAGTGTGACATCACCTTATTGTGGCCTTTTGTATTTGTTTGAATTGCTCAAAAGTTTGGCATGTTGGCAGACACAAAGTATCTTTCCAACTTTAATTTTCAAGTCATTATTACCTCCACTCTTTCTTTCTATTCTTATTTCTTTTAAGTTTTAAATACATACTCAGTCCTCGGCCTTGGACTCGATCCCGGCTTAATTGTTTGGGATTTTACTAAGACTTCAAAGCTCCAAATAGCTCGAATTAGCTCCACAACATCTACAAAACTCAGAATCACTTCTACAAACCATAAAGCACACAATAAGTACAAAAACACTACCAATTAAAGCTCAACACAAGTAAAGTGCAGTGAATTAGAGTACAATAAGCGACTAAAACATGGAATTATTGCCTACCATCAACATTTCACACTTAAATCACTGCTCGTCCTCGAGCAATCAAACTACACTTCACATAAACACGACCTTTTTAAAAAACTCTCCTAACTCATCACACAAAGAATAATCAAAACAGATTAAGCACAATACCATAACATCCTCGCCTCAAGATTTGACTCAAAATCACCACACATTTTTCACATCTCGCTCACTTACTCTAGCATATAGGTCAACGACATTACCTTTCCTTCGTGAATCAAGTTCCCTCACACAACAATAGAGAGTAGTTCCACACATAATAAAGTTTAAGAACAATTAGGAACACAAGATAGAAAGAATTCACTCACTCTAAGAAGTGACATTCATGTACCACAAAAGATGTACCATAAGCTTACCCGTAATGTACTACTCTACTAATTGAGTTCATTCAGTCAAGGTTCAAGTAGGACTTTATTTGGATGTAATGTAAGCTGCGGGATGGCTATGATATATTTGGATATAAGTGTGACTACACCTCCCTGAGCACTTTAATACATACAAATTAACCATTTAAAACTCCATATTTATGTCAAATCATAACTCCGCCTTCACATCAGTATAAGTCAACTCCCAACTTCTTTAAGCAAAATAATTAAGAGTTATCACTATCAATGAATTTTTTTTTTCATTTTCTTTTTAATTCAAGTGGCTCTTTTTTTTTCAAGACAATGCACATTTCTCCTTATTCTAATAGTCCCACTCAAAAGCCAAACCCCATACTTTAACTTTTACAAAGTTCATTACAATTTCAAGTGCTCGTGAGAGGTAAGAAGGTTCAAATATATGGTCAATTCAAACAATTGGGTAAGACTTGTAATGTGGTTTCCAAAGAAATGGGATTACATGCTCAAAGGGGTCAACTAGGATACATAACAATTAGGTGGGTAACAACATATAACTGGCTCAAAAGAAACACATATATCACTTCCAAGACTGATAAACTACTATTTCACTTTTCAAATACATGGGAAAATTTATAGACATCAAATACAATGCACAGAATACCTAATACCTCACACACACATGGCACATAACTCACTCAGGATCGGACTCATCAAGACACTCTAGTCAAAGTAGTTAAGCAAAGTTAACATCATACAATTTGAGGTACTTATACAAGATTCAAAAACTGAGCATAAACGTCACAACTAAAGCACTTACTATTCTCAAGGTATAATAAAGTCAAGAGATATTGCTTTCATTAAAATCACAGCACAAGATTTCTTACTCCTAAAAAAATAAAACTAACTACACTCGGTTCAAACAAAATCCTTGGAAAAGAACTACGACACTAAGAAAAACCAAGGGAGATTTTCTTCAACTTTAATCCCTCAAGAAGACAACCGAGGAAATCCATCGTTGGGAAAAGTAAAAATTATCAAAATTTCCAATCAATTGAATTACAAAAACACACATATACATTTATACATTCTATACGTATATACATCCCCACCGCACACTTAATATTATGGAATGTCCCTATGAAACACAAATAAAAATCAAGAGGTAAGGAAAATTCCCTAAACATCTAGTCGGGTTTGAGTCGAAGTTGGGATCCATATCTCACGTCCGAATTAGTGTATACATCCATGCAGATAGCTTCTTCACAACCTTCTTGGGGTACACCCACACTTATATTTCTCACTCACTGTAGTCTTCTCTTTCACGCCATTCTCTTTCCACACAGCACTAGCAGCTAGCTTATCCCTTTTCACCCATGTTTCTACTTTCATCTCAAAAGTCACAGCTCCTCACCAACTGTAAGCATGAGTTTTCTCTCATATATATCTAATATTGCTCTACCCGTTTCTTGGAATGGTCTTCCTAGGATGATGGTTACCTCTTTGTTCTCCTCCATCTTTACCACTATAAAATCTACAAGAAATACAAACTTATCTACTCGAACTAAGACATCTTCAACTATTCCCTCGGGTATTAGAGTCGTTTGGTCTGCCATCTGCAAAGATATTGGTGCAGAACTTATCTCTCCAATCTCCTTCTCCAGTTTCCTATAAATCTATAGAGGCATTAGCTAAATTGATGCACCAGAATCACATAGAGACTTAAAACAATTAGTAGTGCCTAAAGAGCAAGGTATGGTAAAACTCCTCGGATCTCTACACTTTTGTGGGAGTTTTTCTTTTTTTTTCTTTTTTTACAATATTGGACTGCAATGCTTTGTGAGCTTGACCACTGAGGTCTCCTCTATTTTTCTCTTATTTGTCAGGATCTTCTTCAAGAACTTGGCATAAGTCGGCATTTGTGAGAGCCCTTCTGTGAATGGTAGGTTTACGTGAACCTGTTTCAGCACATCTAAAAATATCTCGAACTACTTGTCCAGCTTTTCTCTACTTAGATTTTGGGGAAAAGGCAGTGCAGGCATATGCTTGCTCGCCTCAGGTTCCTCTCTTCTCAATTTTACTTCTTTCTTCTTTTCAACACCATTCTTCAGCTTGTTCCCCGCTTTCTTTTTCATGAATTGTATCTTTTTGGATTGGGGTGAGATATTTTAACTCTTGATCACTTCTCAAAGTTACAACATTTACTGTCTCTTTGGGATTTCTTTCTGTATCAGCCGGGAGTGTTCTTGGGCTCTCTCAAACATAAGAGTAGCTAAGTGCCCAACTTGTTTTTCAGGGCTTCGAAAAGATGTGCCCAATTCTTTGATAGCTGCATCATGGGCATCAAGCCTCTTATCTGTCTTGATAATGAATGTCTTCATAAGATCTTCCATGATGGATTAATTCGACTGTGGAGATTGATATTGATGTCTCTACTGATTTTGAAAACTTGGAGCTCCTTGTTCCTGGAATCTGGGGTTGTTTTGTTGCCATGCTTTTGCAGTACCGCCAGGTGAAATCCATGAAAAGCCGAGGTGCCTCTGACCCATTGCATTAAAATTATAGTTTCCTATAGCATTCACTTCCTTTGTTAAGGCTTGACACTCATGAGTAGGGTGTCCTCTTCCACATATATCACAAGCTGCATGGTGTACATTTTGCATCGAAGCTACAGTTAGCTTTCATATTTCTTTAGCCATAGAATCAAGGTGTACTTGCACAGATGCAGTAGCATCAACTTGGTGAACTTCAGTTGATTTTATTCTTTCCACACTCTCAGAGGGCCACTAATTAGCATCTTCAGATAACACATCAAGAATTACAACTATCTCTTATGGAGTCTTCTTCATAAAAGGGCCTCCAACTGTATTGCTCAATGTTCTACGCGAGTCCGGTGTCAATCCATCCCGAAAATCCTTCTAACTATCTCCTTAAACCTCTCTCATGCTTCAAAAACGGTTTCATTCTCTTTCTAACAGAAGTTATGGATTTCTCTTCTAAACTTGCCTGTCTTAGCTTAGGACAAATATTTATCAAGAAATTTTCTGGTCATTTTCTCCCATGTTCTAATTGATCCATTTGGCAAGCTTCGAAGCCACTGCTTCGTATCATCTTTAAGTGAAAAAGGAAATGCCCTTAAATACATTTCATCTTGCGACACCCCATTATATTGAAAAGTGTTCATAATCTCCTCGAAGTCCATCAGATGCGTGTTTGGATCTTTGTTCATCTTCCCTCTGAATACGCAGTTGTTTTGAATGGTTTTAAGCAAACCTTGCTTCAACACGAAATTATTTTCTACAATTGGAGGTGGTATAACACTTGACAATCCTTGATTGTAGACTGGTCTGGCATAGTCACACAATGCTCTACCAGGCCTTGGTACCATATTCTCAAACTGCTCTTCAATCAAGGGTCGATTTAGATTGAATCTTCAATCCCTATTGTATTTGACAGTTTCCTCAGCAGCTCTATGGGCTACCTCACCTGCTATCCTTGTAGTTGCCTCTACCTCGTTGTCATCATTATTAGCCATGTTTTATTAGGTTGAAGGTTGCTCCAATAACTTTACGGTGAACTCTTTCTCCTTCCTCAGTTGTCACAAGTGTTTTTCCAATTTCGGGTTGTAGGGTATTACTTCTTTACAAGAAGATCGTGTCATACGCCACAAAATTATTTTGTTTCTTGCACACGGAGGAGAAACCCATGAAGAACAAAATAAAAGTAAAAACAAAAATAAATACCTGAATTAGCATTACAAACTATTTTAAACACTATTGATTGCCAATCCCTGGCAATGGCACCAAAATTTGGTAAGCGCAAAACACACACTTAAATTGCGCTCGCTAGTCAAGATAGTATTGTATGATATCATATCCATGGGGATTGGATTTAAACAGTATACTCATAGTTTCTAGCTTGATTGCTAACCAGGAGAATCAACAATTGAAATTTATATGAATAGAAAATGAAATTAACTAAGAATCTAAAGCTATTGACTAATGACTATCGAGACAAGGAATAAGCAACTAAGGTTATCAGTGGGAGAAGATAGGGTTTGGACAGGACAGGTGCAAGATAATTATTCGGGATCTAACTCTAGATAATTCACTTCCAATGTTCAAGTGAGTCTCTCGAATTCTCTCTATTATTAGTTCAAACGTTCAAACCTAGGACCGCACCTTAAAACCTGATTAAACTCACAAAATCCGACAACTCATTCCGTTACGAGTCCAACCATAATAGTTTCACTCAAATCCGACCCCAAATCGACGTTCAAAACGGAAAAATTCGTTCTATGAAACTTTAGAAAAAAAAACCTCCAAATTTTCTTTGAAATCATCAACCAATTGCCAAAAATGAATATAAATTCATGAAATATAAATAAAACCGAGTAAATAACACTCACCCAATCCATATTGTAAAAATCACTTCAAATACCATCTCAATCCGAGATCTATAGATCCAAATATGAAAAAATGTCTGAAACCTTCGAAACAAAGTACTTTATACATTGTTCCAGGGGTACACTTCGCGATCGCTGTCACAAACCTCGCGATCGCTATTAGAAAAAAATTTCAGGACAATTTTTACCCTATGCGATCGCGGCCATTTTCGCGTGATCGCGAAGAACAAACTTCCAGAACCTTTCCTAAACTCTTCTCAAACAACTTGTAGTATATCAGCCATAACTTTGTGTTAAAACTCCAAATGACAAACGGTTTAATTTTCTTAAAAACAAGATACAAAGGACTACAACTTTTCTTTTTGGATCATCTCCAAATTTCTTATAGATTGCAAGATATAAGCTTCCAAAGTCGGGTCAGTGACAGTAGAATTTTCTTCTATGCGATCGCGAAAAGTCTTCCGCGATTGCGATTCACAGGTCATTTTTTCCTTTTTTACTCTTCGTGATCGAGACTAAATCTACGCTATCATAGTGCACATAACTGTAGCCAAAAACCAGTAGCAAATAATGGCCTCAAAATGGTCTGAAACTCACCCGAGCCCCTCGGATTCCCATCCGAACATACCAACAAGTCTCAAATTACACATAACCACATCAAACCACGAATTGCACCTCAAATCGAACTTAATGAACTTTGAATCTTTCAACTTCCAAAACGCGTGCCGAAACATATCAAATCAAACCGGAATGAACTCACATTTTACATACAAGTCCCAAGTGACATAGTGAAGCTATTTAAATTTCCAGAACCACAATCCGAACCCGATTTTATCAAAGTCAACTCCCGATCAAACTTATGAACATTCCAAACCTTCAAATTTTTAACTTTCGCCAATTAGTGTCGAAACCTTCTAGAAGCATCCAAATGTAAATCTGGGCACATGTCCTAGTCTAGGATCAGCATCCGGATATAATAGAACCATCAAAACTCCAATCCGAGGTTATATACTAAAAAGTCAAACTTGGTCAACTCTTCCAACTTTAAGCTTAAATCATGAAATTCATTCTTCCAAATCAATTCCGAATAACCTGAAAACCAAAACCCATAATTCATACAAGTCATAATACATCATACGATGCTGCTCAAGACTTCAAATAGCTGAATGAAATAGAGATGCTCAAAACGACCGTTCGGATCGTTATAGTACGATTAAAGATTAAGTGTGTTCTTTGATTATTGATGGTTGTAGTTGTGCTAATGTTGCTAGTGCTTCTATGGTTAAAATGTTGAACTTGAAAACTCAAATACATACTCATCCTTATAAACTCCAATGTCTTAATGAATGTGGTGAACTTAAAGTTACTAGACAAGTCTTGGTGAGTTTCAAATAGGAAAGTATGTTGATGATATTCTTTTGGATGCGGTGCTCATGCAAGCATGTCATTTATTGTTGGGGAGGCCATGAAAATATGACAAGGATGCTCTACATGATGAAAGAACTAATAAATATTCTTTTGAGAAAAATGGCAAAAAAAATAGTCCTTACTTCTTTGACTTCATTTCAAGTGAGTGAAGACTATAAACATATAAAGAATTGAGTGAGAGAGCCAAGAAAGAAGGAAAAGAAAAGATTGAAAAGAATAATGAAAAGAAATAAGAGAGAAAACAAGAGAATTCAAGTGAGAAACATTCTTCTTATAATTCTTTCATGACTAATATTTTTCTTGCTAGTTGTTTGACTTATTGTGTAGATCCTTTAAAGAAAAATTCAAGGGGAAGGTTTCAAGAAAGAACTCCAAGTGAGGTGACCGAATCTACCCTAGACCGAAGTGAAGATTCTTCCATTCTTCAAGGAGGTAAAATAAAATCTTTAAAAGTGCATCAAGGTATGATTTCTAACCTAACATTTTTTCTTATTGTGATGAGCATAGTGATGTTTCAAGTGTTAGTTTGGGTATATTTATTGATTCTAATGATTTTTTGAGTTGTGAAGATACATTAGATGATGATTCTAGTTATTTTGATGATTTTAATGACCTATTTCTTATGAAGAAGCATTGATTGAGGTTGAGGAAAGCGTAAGGATTGCATCTTTACATGATTTTGTTGAGTTTGATCCCTTGATTCCTATTGTTCATGCTTTTTATTTTGAGGATAATTCTTTAATTGGTGATGATTGCTTATTTGAAGGTGAATTGAGTGGTAAAGTTTCAAGGTTTAAGACATTTGGTTCTTTCTTGTTTGATTGTGAGATGAAATCTTTTGAATTTGATTTGAATTTACCGATCAAAGATTCCATTTTTGAGAAGTCTGATCGGTTCCATTTTTGAGAAGTCGTTTGAGATTATTAATGAGATTGTTTTGGAAGCTAAACCTTTTGAAAAAGAAGAAAGTTATTTACTTGGTTTAAACTTTCTAACTTTTTTCACTCATATATTTGATAAAGCTAATTTGTTCCACTATATTAGTGCTTTAAGTTTAAAACAAGTTGATAACTTTCATATGGATCGGTGTGTTGAGTTTAAGATAAAGCTTGCTAAAAAATTTTTGAATGATAATATTGTTAAAGCCAAGAGACTTGTTTTATTTGATCATATCATTCTTATTCTTGATTTCTCATGTCTACTTGAAATCAAGAATGACTTGTTTATTTCACTTATGCTTATGCTTATGCTTGGACTTGGCAAAGCTATGAGAGTTAATACTTTTCTTGATGATTCTTATGTTGGGGAACATTTGGCGAAAATTGGAGATATTTCATGATAATTCTCATATTTTGGTTAACTTTTATGCTTAGTTTTGTCCATGGGTATCATTAGATTTTTGTTTGAACGGTAGATTTGTCTTCCTTATTGGTGTTGATGCTTGGATTTATCATAAATTATTAAAATATAGGTTTCTTGTTACTTTGAGGCATTTATTTATGTCCAAGTTAAAATTATACTAATGGAATCTCCTTTTATTTTGTTTAAAGTCCAAATGCAAGGACGAATTTCTTTAAGGGAGGGAGGATGATATACTCCAGATAGTTATCGAGCAATTTGGATTCTAAATGGAGGCTACTTTCATAACGGGACGACTACATGTACAATTTTCGCCAACAATTAAAGACTACATTGTTACACCCATATTTTTGTACGTGAAAGTACGCCATAAGCAAATTGATGGAAGCTCGGAAATGAGAAGTTACATCCCGCATTGTAGTATGTTAAAGTTTCATCGTAACTTAATCGACTTAAGTTCGGGAATGAGATTATTTTGAGATTTTAAACTTATGTTATTTCAAACAAGTAATGAATAAATTCGTGAAGGTGAGAGGGTAAGCACATCGAAGAAAATGAATTACGTCGGAGTTTAGCAATTTGGGGATAAAATACGGTCCAAGCTATAATATTCCGTATTCAAGGACTAATGTCATACAAGGTATCACATGACCATGATAGTGAGGTGTATAAGGTATGTTAAAAGTGAGTATTATTTTAAGTAATTTGAGATAATTCTTAATTATGTGAATAATTGGGTAATTAATAATTTTTAGTGGGAAATTAACTTAATATAAATAATTGGATAAGGTTTAATGATCCTTAACGTGGCAGAAGGATTGATCAAGTAAATGACTCTTAAATTCCCATAAAATGTGGCAACATTTGAAGAAGTTTTTGGCCAATTAAGCCACTAAGTGGGGCCCACTCCCAAGGGTTAAAGAGAAACTCTCAACCCATTTTTGAATCTTTACACATCAAAAAAGGTTTCAGCAAATATTAAGGACTTGGTCCCTACTTTCATTGGTTTGTTAATAGCTTCAAACGTGAGAGGATCTTAAAAATTCATAAAATTGAAAGGGCTTATGACTACAAATTGAGGACGAGGCTTCGGCAAATTCATACAAGATCCTATTATGCATGAGATGCAATTCTATGTAAGCACGGTACAATTTTTCTCAAGAATATCATACAGATTTTCCCCTACTTTGATCTGTCGTTACGTGTTGTCGCAATTGACATGTGTTAGAGGGATTATCAAGAGAATCAGCTCAGGTAGGTTATGTCTAAACCTTTCCTTCATTTTGGTATGATCTCGTAATTACATGAGTTTTGATAACGAGTCATAAAGAGAAGTTCGTATTCCTGAACTTATGTACATTATCCTAGTCTCATATTACAGTATTTTCCCTTATCGGGACTTTATATTCAATTGAGTATTGTCTTCTTCCAACAAGAGAGCATAGGCTCTATATATATATATATATATATATATATATATATATATATATGTGTGTGTGTGTGTGTGTGTGTGTATAATATTAAATTATCTTCACCACCATCGAGCTGTAATCGGTGGTAGGCCCCTATTGGGCAACCTCTGATCAGATGGTAAGTTATATACCGAGCCTACTATGGTCGAGCGCCTATGAGCGAGCCCAGTTGGTCGAGATATAGAGCCTAGTATGGACGAGCACCTATGAGAGATCCTACTACGACAGAGTAATTATACATATACCAAGCCTTGTAAGGCCGGATAGCTATTTTACTTACTATATTGAGAGAGTTGAGTCAGTATCAGCGGGTAAACATATCTTTAGATTATCTTTGACTCCCAGTTACTTTCAGTTATTATATTATCAGTTCAGTTTCAGCTTTCAATTATTTTGTTTCCTTATATACTCGGTACATTATTTCGTACTGATGTCCCTTTTTCGGGGACGCTGCATTTCATGCCCACAGGTCCCGGTAGACAGGTCGAGAATCCTCCAAGTAGGCTATCAGCTCAGCGGAAGGTGTTGGTGTGCTCCATTTGCTCCGAAGTTACTCATTTGGTCAGTATGATTAGGGCATGTATTGATTAGTATGGCGGAGCCCTGTCCCGACCTTTATGACATTTATGTACTCTTAGAGGCTTGTAGACATGTCATGTACGTGAAAGATAGTATGGCCTTGTCGGCCTAATTTCAGTGTACGAGTGATAATTTTGGTCTTATAGGGCAGTATGGCATATGTATAAGTTCGTATTCCCGCATGCTCTACTCTGGTTCATTTACCTATGATAGAATGATACGAAAGATACATTATGTTGGTACTCGGTTGAATAAGGTACCGGGTGCCCATCGCGGCCCATTGGTTTGGGTCATGACTAATGTGGTTTCAGAGCAGTTCTGTTCTAGGGATGTCTACAAGTTGTGCCTAGTAGAGTCTTATTTATGGGTGTATTGTGCACCACACTTATAAGCAGGAGGATACAAGGCATTTAGGACTGTCGCTCTTTCTTCTTACTCTAGATCGTATGGTAGAGCTCACTTGTAAGAATTCAGATTCCTAAATTCTATTATATTCATAATACAACGATACCGACATCCAGAAAGGTGGTTGGTAAGATATATAGCTGTGGAAGAGTTGAGTTAGAGGAACTCGATTTCTCATGATGTTTATGATGAGTAAATGTAA
This sequence comes from Nicotiana knightiana, assembly GCA_005239525.1. Lineage (NCBI taxonomy): Eukaryota > Viridiplantae > Streptophyta > Magnoliopsida > Solanales > Solanaceae > Nicotiana > Nicotiana knightiana. The sequence goes on from ML369165.1 coordinate 67,784, forward strand.
GGTCTTTAGTAGATCATGTATATACTAAGACGTGTAAGCCTCCTGATAAAGAGCCTTAAGACAAGAATATCTGTCCACCCCTATGGTGAAAGGCAATGAGAGATTTAGAAGATAGATACAAAGTTCAACAAGTAAAAGAAGCAAGATGCAGAAGGGTACGAGCCACCCAATTAGTAAAGATTATCATTATTTATCATTCAGGAAGAGAGATATAAGCATTATGAGTTACCTTCAACAATAATAGAGGTATGTACAATCGGCCACACCCATCTCAGTTATGCCCTATCGGAGCTAACAAATATGGTTTAAGACAAGGACGGGATATCAGGATTCAGTTGGGGTTAAAGTAACCCAAAATGTTGGATGGATTCTTAGCGTTAGCTGACATTTTTGAAGGATATTGCAAATGTGGTAATAATTCTCCTTGTGAGACACCCAGATGGTGCATTCTAGAATAGTATAGCTAGATATAAATAGTAGAGTGTTCAAAAAAAAAATTACAAAGACATATACTAGATTCCTAGAAGGGATAAATATTTACCTTAAGTGTGGATCATGTTCCTAGTAGAGGGTGAAGGTTAGGCAACTCGAAGAGACAGTGGATGGAGCAAGGGAAGATAAAAAGCAAAAGAACGTCTTGTTAAAGTTTTCAAAATAAAGTGATAGACAGAAATGTTAGTAGGGAAATAAGAAGAGGGATAATGAAGCATTATGAGTAAGATGTGATACATGGATGACAACGCTAGATCAAAAATAATGACAGTATTACAGAGTCTATAGTCAAGGGAAGGAAAATACGAGAGGTGACAGGCCTTGAGACAACAAAAGAGTATAGTCCATAAAGTCATATCCTCATTTTGAGAAATAAGTTTGTGACTCCAATGCGACTACCAAAAGGAAAAGTTAAACCTCAGAGTAATGGAAATCAGTATGGGCTGGTGAACAAGATGAACTAAACATGAATTAGGGACTTAGTGATTTGATAATAGTAGGTATCGAGAATTTTAGATTTCGTTCTGGCGACAATAGAATGGACAACAGAAGAATATTCATGAGAAATTCGGAGCATGATCATTCAGGAAAACGCTTTCCTAAATCAAGCAATGTGAGCAATGTTAAGATTAAAGGACTATGTGTGCTAGTTACTCTAAGTGTCACCCTCGTGAGTAAGAAATTTTCTTATCTTTCATGCAGAAGGATTACCGCAAGGCAAGTAAGGGTCATCAATGATGTGAAAATACACCAAAGATGAAGAGATCAAACATCTATAGGGAGATCGTTGTAGTGCTAAATCTTAGTACTCCCCTGAGGGGGGAATATGGAGTGATGTGGCATTAAGTCAGAATTAAGTGGTTCTAGTAACTATGGAATGGTAAAGGAAGAATGCGATAAAAATGAGAAAGGGATGAGATTGCACTTATTCAAATCCTACAGATATACTACAATTCCAGAACATTATGCAAACACGACGCCAAAGAGGGGAAATAAGGGTTCCGGCCCGAGGTGTTATTGATAGATAAGGAGTCAGTGCGAGAGTAACTAAGACAAAGAAAATAACCCAAGAAAGATTATGTGGAATATTGATATGAGAATGGGCCAACAATTAGTTAGTAGTTGATTCAAGAAGAGCCTAGTTATGGCTAGAAAAGAGGATACCGATAAATTAATAGATCGTGCAAGTTAAACAGAGTGAACCCCAACATGGGGAATTCAGTCTCGCAGATATGGCATCGTGACCTTGAGAAATATTCAGATAGGAGTTGGTATAGTTAAATATATCGTATGAGCATTATGGGAAGACAATCAAAACTTCAATTCAGGAGCAACCGTACAAGCACATAAGTGTGGAGGTAAGTAACTAAGGAATTTTATAGGTAAGTACGAACATCAAGAATTCCATTGGGTATACGATGTAATAAGCTCGCATCTTTACTAGGTCCAAAAGGTATCCCTAAGTACTCAAAAAAAGATTTGCTAAGAAAATAAGGAAGAAGGCTCCAACCTAAGCTCAGTGAACTAAAGAGGGAATGATCTTATAACAACAGTCTCACAACGATATTGTATGTACTCCATAAGAAAGTGGCACCTACCGTGGCTAACAAATGGGAAGTAAAATCAGAAGTGATATTCAAGATCATATAAGTGGTATGAAAATCCCTCATGAATGGGAACTAAGATAAGCTAAGTATGCACGCAACAAGGGGGAAAAAAGATCAGGAAAAGTAATAACTTATGTTTAAAGGAAGGTGAGACGGAACGGAAGGAATCATTCGATCAATGATCCAGAGTTAGTTACGTTATGAACGCACTTAAGGTTACGATTATTATCCATACAATATATATGTTGACAATCATACAGCCATAGAAGACTCCGGTATAAGTTAAAAGAAAGAATTGAGCCCAGGGCATAGACAAAGGATTGAATTGTTAGAAGATTGTGTCATAGATATTCCATAGCACCCATAAAAGGCTAAATTAATAACTAACACCAGGAGCCGCATATCGGAGGATAGCTTAAGCCTACATGAAGGCTGATCAGAAGGAAGAGGAAACTAAAGAGTCACATCAACTCAGCAAATCAGGAGTCTGATCATTGCACCAAGAAAATTTTAGACCTTGTGATTGAGAACAGTAGGATTACTCTTAAATACAAGAGATATAGTACAGTAGCCATATTCTATAACGGCTCTACGATAACACCAGTTAGAAGAGTACCAGCCTCATAAGAAGTCAGTATGAAACTCTCACTAGATTATGTATGCACCAGAGGTGAAAGTAGATCTTCAAATTGTCGATGCGAATTATACCTCTATGGAAGGGAGGTCATGAAAGAGATAGAAGATGGTGATGCGAGATTTTAAGGTAAGTAAGGTAAAGATGAACAACGTACAAGATACTCAAATACAGAAGGTGGTGAATAGTCCATACCTAAGATATAAGGCTAGAAGCGTTGGGATTCAGTATCCAGGAAGGATAACAACATCATTAGCGGCATATCTTCCAGTCTATGGTTTCTAGGTATCGAGAGGTCTAGTCAAAAGAGTAAAGAAGAGTTAGAGACGATGTGATGTCTCGCTTGATATTCCAAAATAACATAAGAAAATCTATGGTGCAAGCAAGTTTAAGGAAGGTTACAAGTAATATAAATAGATATGTGTAGCTCGCAAGCTAAAGTATGGTAAAGAGACAAGGTTTTAGGAAGACAGGAGTAAGGATAAGAAAGGGCGAGTGATAAGGTAATGAGAATGGATAAAGTCCTTAGGATTAAGCTCATGAAAACAAGAGAGCTAATGGTTTCTCTAAATTACACAAACCTCAGTATAGCCTGAATGAACTCAAACAAGTCTAAGACTAATGGCATTTAGAAGAGATGGAGTGCTTCCCTGATAGTACAATGAGGGCGTAATTGTGATAGATAAAGGATGACATTTGGGCCTTTGATTGAGTAATGATATGAAGAGGATTTCATGAATTGTACGGGATTAAAATACCCACATAAGTGAATCACATTGGGATGCTATAAAATACAGTTATTGAAGTACAGTATCGCCAGTAAGTGGATCAGGAAAATCACTTCAAAAATTCCTCGATGCACATAAGCCCTAGTGGCAAGGTATTATGTAAAAAGTTTCAAGTTATCAGTGGTATATTCTAGATCAATATTGAGGTGAATCAACAATGGATGGACAAAAGTCACAAAGTATGAATGAGATTAGGCCATCATTTTAAAGATAAATAGTAATGAGGAAGCGTTAAAAGACTTAGCTTTATGCATATAGGATAAGCAACGAGAGTCACCTGGAGTTCAGTAGAAGACCTCAGTAACGATAAATCGAAGTAAGAATTATGATATAGTATGTCCAACTTAGATGAAGTAAGCTAATGACGCCAAGAGGGACATCTTGACATAATTTTATATATGTTCACAAAGTGAAGCCTAGAGATTGGATAAAAACAGGAGGAAAAGGATAGAAGAGTCGCATAGGCGCACATACAAGGAAAAAGTTGTACAAGTTGTATGATAGAAGGTAGCAAGAGTTACGAGATTAGAAGAATTCCGACCACAGACCGTGGTGTGAGAAAGAGGCCTAAAGAGGGGAATGTCCTGGCCTTTGGAATTATCCATAGAACAGTTGCCTAGATGGAAAGGAGAGTACTAAATTATTCATAACACATAAGTTATGAAAATGATAAGTGCATCAGTCAACATTCGTGGACGAATGTTCCAAAGGGGGGAATGATGTTACACCCCATGTTTACGTACGTGAAAGTATGAAATAAGTAAATTGATGGAAGCTCGAAATGCGATGTTACATCCCGCATTTTAGTATGTTAAGTTTCATCGTAACTTGATCGACGTAAGTTCGGGAATGAGATTATTTTGAGATTACAAGAATTATGCTATTTCAAATAAGTGATGAATAAATTCGTGAAGGTGAGAGGGTAAGCAAATCGAAGAAAATGAATTCCGTCGAAGTTTGGCAATTTGGGGATAAAATACGATCCAAGTTATAATACCCCATATTCAAGGACTAATGCAATACAAGGTACCACATGACCATAATCATGCGGTGTATAAGGTATGTTAAAATTGAGTAGTATTTTAAGTAATTTGAGATAATTCTTAATTATGTGGATAATTGGTTAATTAATAATTTTTAGTGGGAGATTAACTAATTAATTTTTCATGACCCTAACCGATGTGTCGCGACGGGCACCCAGTACCTTACCCAACCGAGTACAAATGTAACGTATCTTTCTTATTACATCATTACATACACATGACATACGGGCCTAATAGGCCAACATAATCCTTTATAAACTCAAAACATAGGCCGGCCAGACCGTACAATCCTTTATATACACGACATATATCTACAAGCCTCTAAGAGTACATAAATATCATAAAGGTCGGGACAGAGTCCCGCCTTACCAAACAATACGTGTCTAAATCATACTAACCAACGAGCAACTCCGAAGAAAATGGAGCGCACCAACATCTTCTGCTGAGCTGATAGCCTACTTTGAGGGCTCTCGACCTGTCTATCAAGACCTGCGGGCATGAAACGCAGCGTCCCCAAGCAAAAAGGACGTCAGTACGAATAATCTACCGAATATGTAAGGCACATAAATAAATACATAAGAAACATGGAAGAGATATAGAGTAATTGACTCAACCTGTATGTCTGGATAACTCTGTAGATAATAAATTACTTTTAGCATCATGCATATGCGTATGAATGTCATATCGGGCATAGGTATATGTTTCATAACATCATCAGCCTCTGAGGGCATCCCATCATATCATATCGGCCACTGTGGGCAAAATCATCATTATATACCAGTTGATCAGGTGGTGGTGCGTATATAATGCCATAACCTTTCTCATATCCCATATACATATATACATACATATATACGCGTATATAATGTTGTTTGAGTATACATGCATATATACACGTATATAACGCCGTTTGAATCATATTTCAGCCACTGTGGGCAACATCATCATCATATACCAGCTGATCAGGTGGTGGTGCGTATATAACACCGTAACCTTTTCCCATATCCCATATACATATATTTACATATATACGCGTATATAACGCCATCTGATCATGGGTCAATGCACATGTATTAAATTCATGAAAAGTACGTAATAATCTCAATATTCCTTCTGGATAAACTTTTTCAACTGTGTATTATTCTGAGACCCATAAACAGAAAATAATAATAATTCTCATAGGGAATCAAGAATATAGACACCCCTACTATTTCTATGAATAGAGTAATTTATAGAAACTGTGTATTTGCTCGTTTCTTCAGTATAATTTGGACCATGCCAAAAGAAAGAAGGGATAGCCTTAACATACCTGAACCGGTTTCTTTTGAAAAAATACGTAACGGCAAATCGATATAGGAAAAAATCCAAATGATCTTCTTGAAAAAGATTGTACCGCGCTTTCTTTGAATTAGCATTTCATGTTGGACCTTGTAGCATATCAGAGAATTTCACGTTTGGATATTGTAATATTTCAGAGAGTTTTCCACGTTTGGACGTTGTAACCTTTCAGATAGTCTCACCTTCCGGACATTGTAACCTTTTCATATTGCACATGCTATTTTACTTTAATAATGTGGGAATATGGCCCCTTTTTCTTAATGATAGTGGCCCCCACTTTGATGGCTTAGTTGGACACCAATTTCCTTCAAATTTTTTCCACATTTCGTGTGACATTAGTAGTCACTAGTTTGCACCTATTATGCTGGCACGTATTTTTTGTAAGTCTTATCCAACCAGTTATCCACTTATTCCTTAATTACATGTTAATCTTCCATCAAAAATTCACAATTAACCAAATATCTACATAATTGAGAATTATTTTAAATTACTTAGAACACCACTCATTTTAACACATCTTATTCATCTTACTATCATGGTCATAGGGTGCGTTGTGTGGTACTAGTTCATAATTACCGAGTATTTTAGCTCGGGCCGTATATTATCCCAAAATGCTAAACTTGGACGAAAATTCATTTTCTTTGACTTGATCCCCCTCTCACATTCACGAATTTACTTATCATTTGTGAAATAGCATAATTCTTAAAATCCCCAAAATAATCTTTTTCTTGGACTGATGTCAATTACCTTACGACAAATTCAACGTAAAATACTGCAGGGTGCAACATCGTCGTAACTTATTACTACGGAGCGTAATATCACCGTAATGCAATATTGTCGGGTACAACACTGTCGTAACTTAATACTGCAGGACGTAATATTGGCGTAATATTGCGGGGCGTAACATAATATAAATAATTGTATAAGGTTTAATGACCCTTAACGTGGCAGCAAGATTGATCAAGTAAGTGACTCTTAAATTCTCATAAGATGTGGCAACATTTGGAGAAGTTTTTGGCCAACTAAGCCACTGAATGGGGCCCACTCCCAAGGGTTAAAGATAACCTCTCTAACTCATTTTTGAATTTTACACACCAAAGAAGGTTTCAACAAATATTAAGGACTTTGGTCCCTACTTTATTTGGTTTCTTAATAGCTTCAAACGTGAGAGGCTCTTAAAAATTCACAAAATTGAAAGGGCTTATGACTACAAAGTGAGGATGAGGCTTCGGCAAATTCATACAAGATCATATTATGTGTGAGATGCAAATCTATGTAAGCACGGTACAATCTTTCTCAAGAATATCATACGAATTTTTTCCTACTTCGATCTGTCATTACGTGTTGTTACAATTGACGAGTGTTAGAGGGATTGTCAAGAGAATCGGCTCGGATATGTTAAGGCTAAATATTTCCTTAATTTTGGCATGATCTCGTAATTACATGAGTTTGATAACGATTCATAAAGAGAAGTTCATATTCCTGAACTTATGTACATTATCCTAGTCTTATATTACAGTATTTTCCTTTATCGGGACTTTATATTCAATTGAGTATTGTCATCTTTCAGTCAAGAGAGCAGAGGGTCTATATATACAGTATTACAGTATTTTCACCACCATCGAGCTATAATCGGTGGGCATGCCCTTATTGGGCGGCCTCTGATCAGATTGTAAGTTATATACCGAGCCTACTGTGGTCGAGCGTCTATGAGCGAGCCCAGTTGGCCAAGATACAGAGCCTAGTATGGCCGAGCGCCTATGAGCGAGCCTACTACGGTAGAGCAGTTATATATATACCGAGCCTTATAAGGTCGGACAGCTATTTTACTTACTATATTGAGATAGTTGAGTCAGTATTAGCAGGTAAGCATATCTTCAGATTATCTTTGACTCCCAGTTACTATCAGTTATTATATTATCAGTTCAGTTTCAGCTTTCAGTTATTCTGTTTTCTTACATACTCGGTACATTATTTCGTACGGAGGTCCCTTTTTTCGGGAACGTTGTGTTTCATGCTCGTAGTTCCCGATAGACAGGTCGAGAATCCTCCAGGTAGGCTATCAGCTCAGCGAAAGGTGTTGGTGCGCTCCATTTACTCCGGAGTTTCTCATTTGGTCAGTATCATTATGACATATATTGATTAGTATGGCGGGTCCCTGCCCCGACCTTTGTGACATTTATGTACTCTTAGAGGCTTGTAGACATATGTCGTGTACGTGAAAGATTATATGGCTTTGTTGGCCTATGCTCAGTGTACGAGTGATCATTTTGGTCTTATAGGCCAGTATGACATATGTATAAGTTTGTATTCCCTCATGTTTTACTCTGGTTCATTTACCTATGATAGAATGATACGAAAGATACGTTACATTAGTACTCGGTTGAGTAAGATACAGGGTGCCCGTCGCGGTCCATCGGTTTGGGTCGTGACATACATTATATTTGGTTGTTATACTTGTAATAGTTACCTTTTTAGTTTAAGTCTCTCATTGTAGACTTAGCTTATTTTGACACTGTGCACGAAAACTCATTGAGAGTATTCAGGATAAATTTCTATGTTGGTCGATTACTTGTTAAGGTGAACTTGCTTGAGGGTTGTTCTGATAGTTTTTGGTCAATTAAGTCTTAAATTGATTGGATATTTGTTTATTTCAAATGTTCTTTCAATTTCTTTAATTGGTTCTCTACTAAATTTCTATCTTTCTACCTTTTATTTGTGTTCTTATATTTTGCTTCCGCATTCATACCAAATTCTTACAATAACTTTAAATTATATGCAAGAGTTTGAGCAAAAAATACTAAGTCCAAGTGAGATCTGCTCCTGTGTGCGATCAGATAGAGGAAGTGTCATGGTTGGTCCGAGTTTAATAATATTATCTATTTCGAAAAAGAAAATGTCAACGTCTAGTATTTTATTTTTACCGTTCATCGTATCATGTTTAACGCCGTGCAGCATATCTCAAATGCAGACAAAATGGTATCCAGAAATTATGATTTATGATCGTGAAAGGTATCCAAAAAGTAAGACTTATGATCGTGAAAGCGCAATAAATTAGCTATGTGACTAATTAATTGTGATTAATGGTGAGTAATTAATAGTGATTAAAATCAAATAGTACATGATTAGCAAAATAGGAATATCTTTGCATGGCTAAAAAGCAAAGAATGATGTGTGCAATTGGACACCTGGAAAGTCAGGTAGCCATTTCTTTGAACAGTTCACTTCATCTCTCCTTTTCATGTTTCCTTTGAATAAAATAGCCATTGACATTTTGGCTATGATGTGTTTACAATCTTGATTATGAACCCATGTGGACTTTTCGAGTACCCATGGGATTCAAAGTTTAAAATGAGGAGAGGCTGTCAGCTTTGTGCACAAAGTATTTCGTGTTGAATTTAGAAAAAGGTTACATTTTAAGGGATGTAATATAAACAGTTTACCCTAATACAAATATTAGTGGTTGCTTCCACAGATCGAACACGTGACATATGAATCACATGGGAGACAATTACTTATCTAAATGATTTTCAACGCAAATTTAGGAGAGGTTTTATATGGTAAGTTGAACCAATTGCTAATGACTTGAACTGTATATACATATACAAGAAAAAATTAAACTATATACAGAATAAAATCACGCTAATCTTGAACCCGCTAATTCTAAGTTTTGAATTCGCATCTGATATTCTTGATAGAAAATTGACGATCTTGTGACTATATATATTCTGCTCTTACATTTGTGTACAAATTCTCCAAAATTTTGTCTTGATACTAATTAGAAACCTTTATCATAATGTTCGTAGCCCCATTTACAATATAGACTTATTGATAAAAGTAGAATAATACTATACACAAAAAACTCTTCAAATATGATAGATTTTCACGTGATAATAAAGGAAGAAAAAGAGTAAGATAAGAAAAATTAGTCATTAATATCATTTTCCAGCTGCTTACATTCCCAACTGCAATTTATAATTTTAAAAGTAGAAAAGAGCGGCAGGAAAGCAGGAACAACAGACAAGTGTTCCCAATTTCATAAAAACTAAAGGTCCTAATTAAATTCAGCTACTTTGGTAAGCAATTGAATTCATCAAAGTCAAATGAAAAAGTATTAGCATTGGACCACCCATGATGGATGACATGTGTCCTAATACAATCTTTTCTTTTTAATAATCGTGGTATCTAGATCAGCTTGTATATACATCAACAGTTAATTTCACGGAATATCTGTTATCTTCCACCAATATAGATGTCGACTAACTCTATCCACCAACATTTGAATAGAAAAGAAGAAATTACCTTGCGTTTTATGAAATTCAAATCTGAGACCTCATGATACTTAATCCATTTAATTGACCACGGGTATTATTACGAGTGTAGGAAAGTCAATTGGGTAAAAGATGTCATGGCGATTCATAATCGTAACATTACAGTTTAAGTTGTAATCTCAGATAGACATAGACTACTCACATACGATGCATATGTCCACTTTAATAATTTGTTGAAAAAGTCACATAAAAGTATGACATAACAGCTTATATAGATTGAACATGATTCATCAAGTTTGTACCCGACAATATGATAAAAGTAAAGGACCAGCCCGGTATGCATAAAATAACCAGCATTCACGCACGGTCGGGGGAAAGTCGCACTCCTAGGATGTAATATAAATAACTTATCCTAATGTAAGCATGTTACGTTTTATCAAGGGATGTGAATGGCAAATGGAAGAGGTACTTCTTGGATTGCACATTTTCATCTCATCCTTTCATTGTCTATAAATTTAGAAGCTTGGCCTCATTTTTAATATATGAAAAATCTAAAATCAACTCCCCTCTTTTCTACTTTGTTGCATTATTTTTTAAATAAACATAAGTATCAAGCGTGATTTGCTCCGTTTGTTGAGTTCGCTGAAGTTCTGTGATTTGAAGTACCGCTATCACAGAATAGTTATTTCGTTCTATCCTGGGAGGAATTAATCCGTATACCTTGGGCAACAGTGAGGGGGTTAAATTCCTTAAGGACACACTGTGAATTCAGTAGGCTCGGAATTATTTTACGATTTGTTTATGAACTAACGTTTTCTTACTTCTCTGATTTTTAACACGGTAATACCAGCAATCTTAAGGAATTTAATAATTTATTTTCTGTGTTTGTCTTAACATCTGACTATTCTGACGAGAAAGAAAAAGTAAGGAATTTGAATGTTTTGCAATTGGTGATGCTTCATTTCGGGAAGGAATCTTTGATGTTCAAAACCGTCCACTATTTTTTATTGCAATTTAAATTTATTTGGCAAAGGATCTGCAAAGTTACAGGGATTGTTTGAAGTTCACATAATAAACTGCAGGTCATCAATAATCGAAATTACTGGAGCATGGAACATTGAAAGGCATTATACAAAATCAAATGAGAATATCCACGCAAATGTCGTTGCTTTTCGCAAAACAAAAATATAAAGTTTTTAAGCGAAGAGGTTAATTGGTATGAGAACTGTTAACTAGACAACTTTGGACCGAAGGATTCACTTATGTATATGTCAGATTTGGATCAATGAAGATTGTGTTGGATCTCTACATATGGTTAAAGAATAATTTTATTATTCCCTTTACCAAAATCAGTTTGCTAGTATATAAATTTGGTAACATATACATGAAACCATACAAATGAGGTATTTATGGTTGTAAGTATGAGTTAGGCTTACACTAAATACTTGAAAATAGTTTTGAAATCATAAATATAATATATATAAATATGAACATATATGTGTTTGATTAGAAAAAGAGATCAAACCGTCTAAAGTGTTACAATGGTTTAGTTAGAAAACCATATGGAAAGAGAATTAAAATTCTCGTGATTTTCTACTGATGCGTGACTAGAATTCATGGTTTAACACGTTATATGCCTTACATTTTATGTGCGTTAATGATAAAAATACACTTTTTATGTGCATAATGGAGTCTATTTCATGTGTAGGTGAATTGGAGATGGAAGCCGAGCTAAATGGATACAAAAACGTCGAAAATACGCTCAAGAGGCGAAGAGGAGTGCACCGAGCTATAGTCGGGCGTTTGAGCCTTAAAGCCAGGCTTGGCCAGGCGTTATCCAGGCGCCAGAGCCCAAACGCCAGGCCTGGCCAGGCGTTATCCAGGCGTTTGGCTTGTAACGCCTAGCCCCTAATCCGGTCAAATCCGAGTTTTGAAGAGTTTTAAGTGTTTCCCGGTTGGAATAAAATTCTCCTACACGTTTAGGGTGTATCCCAAACATATAAATAAACCCAAAAACACAACTTGAAAGGGAAGGAAGCCATTGAAGTGAAGAAAAACTTGTGGATTACT
>ML369166.1:0-17283 GCA_005239525.1 Nicotiana knightiana
AGTGCAGAGTGTAGTATCAATACAACCGACCCCATGTACTGAGTAAGTGCCGAGCCTAACCTTAATGAAGTAGTGACGAGGCTACAGCGGGGCATTAACAACATATAACCAGTGACAACAATATATTCAATAACACAATAAAATAATTCTACACGAACAAGAAAAATATAACTGAGACAATAAATATAAAGTAAGAAGGAAATCTAAACAAATACTTAAGTACTACAACAACAACAATGAAATAACTCAGCCGCCTTTTCCAGGCCCCAGCTATAATCAACTCTCAAATAATTTTCAAGTTTCCAAACTTTAACTTTAAATAAAAGTAGTTCCAAAATATGAAAAATAGTAATATAAAATAGTAAGTTTTCAAATCTTTGTTTTTCTTTGAAAATTAGTAAAAATATAAATGCCATCCCTTATCGCTCCTTGTTGCGGCGTGCAACCCGCTCCCACTTGTCCACCCTTATTGCTCCTCCCTAAATATATCACCCTTATTACTCCTATTGCGACGTGCAACCCGATCCTACCTGTCTAACCTTATCACTCCTTGTTGCAGCGTACAACCCGCTCCCACCAGACATATCATATCAATTTATTCATAATTTCACAATTCAAGTCAAAGCCTTTCACAATATTTATGTCTCGACAATTGTAAACATAACAAGTTTCACTTTAAATAACAGTAAAAGCAGAATATGAAATGATGACAATAAAACAATAAGTGTCCCAAACTTTATTTTATAAACAGTAAAACATGCATATTCTACATTATCATTGTCTTGTTGCGGCGTGCAACCCGATCCCACCTATTGACAATATCACAATCAATTTGTTCACCTGTATCACAATCAATTATCTACCCTTATCACAGCCCCCTTATCATTATCAATTTTGTTTATTCATCAAAAACTTTCACAGTTCAGGCCAAGTCTTTCACAACACCTTTATTGCAACAATTGCAAACAGAAAACAGTATAGCTTGTAAGCTTCAACCAATATCATTTTACTATAAAACCAACCAGAATATATGTAAACACTGTAACGATGTCAACCCAACTCAATCTTTATGTACTATGATAGAATCAAGAGAAAAGCTAACACTTTTAACACACTTGCAACAACAATTGGCAATAATCAATTGAAATCAAATAGCCACGTAAACCTCAAACAGTCCTAAGACAGTTAAATTGCAATTCTCATAACTTCCTCAATATTATCAAAAATGAAAGCAACAGGAACATAAATATATATGTGCCTCGTAGAAACAATGCCAAACTACTCAACCGTTTTGTACCACAAGGGAACCAAATAAAAAACCAATACTCTTTCCAAAATAAACACAATAATATTTAACAACAACGAAATAAGGCCAAGTAATCGTAGAAATAATAATGAACATAGAACAACTAAGCCAGGAATCAATTAACTTGGGAACGGGGAAAGGATCATGTTTAACAGATCATTTGGTGGTGCATAGATACTCGCCACCTCACCTATACACCACACACATGCATTTCACATAGAAAACAAGTGGGGACTCCTATTCCCTCAAGTCAAAGTTAGACCAAACACTTACCTCAAATTCGTAGGTCACTAACTGCTCAATTATAGCTTTTCCCTTTGAATTCACCTCCAATACACTCGAATATAACCATACTTAACTTAATATCATTAATTAATGTTAAAGGAACTAACTTTACTGAAAATTATAATTTTTTCTAAGTTTTCTCAAAAAAAGTAAAAACCCGACCCCGGAACTGCTTTGTCTAAACTCGGGGTTCGGACCAAATTACGTTTACCCATTCACCCACGAACCCAAATATACAATTAGTTTCGAAATCCGACCTCAATTCGAGGTAAAGATTTGATTTTTACAAAATTCCCTAATTCTACCCAAACCCTCAATTTTTACCATGAAAATTTTTAGCTTTTGATTTAAAAGTGACGAAAAACAATGAGTAATTGAAAGAGTAAAGTTTAGAATTGATTACCTATGACTTGGGGGTGATATTTGGTGAAACAATTCGTTCCTAGGGCTGTGAGGTTCAAAAATTTGAAGAAGAAGAAGAAGTCTGCCCGTTTTGTATATATTTTCTGTCAGTTATTCTACCTTGTTTCTCGTGCCAAACGATCCCTAAACTCAATTTTTATGTCTCCATTCAATTCCTTGTGAAATGCTAGTCAAGTTAGACTTTTGAATCACTCAATTTGACCTCATAATGAAGGAGATATGTAGGTTTTAATATTTGCAAATAGTGCACATTTTTAATATGCCGCCAGTGCAATTTCGTAGTTAATCTGAAAAATAAGGCAACCTTAGTAAAATGACTATAAAATCCTCATACAATGTCCAAATTCGATGATTAGTTTTGCTACGGGTCCGTAATTAAGATACGGATCTAATACTACATTCAAAACAGAAATCGGAGCTCATTTGTTTAATATGATATCATTTATGCTTGAAGAAACGACGTCGAAGCATAAGAAAGAACGAGCGCAACACAACCCAAACCTATTTGAAACTCACCCGAGCCCTCGAGGCTCTAAAACAAACATGCACGCAAGTCTAAAAACATATAACATGTAAAACTATGAATTAAACCTCAAAACTCATTATTTTTCTCAAGAACGCTTAAAGTTCACTAGTTATTAACCGGATGTCCAAATCACGTTTTTCACCTAATTTCACAGTCAAGGCCTAAATATCATAAAAAACCTGTATCGAGCTCCAGAACCACAATATGGGCCCGATAAGAATGGTTTCAAACATAAATTCCTTTCTTTATTTCATTGATATTTCAGCAAAATAATTTCTTTCAAAAATTGATTTCTAAGGCTTGGGACCTCGGAATTAATTTTCGGGCATACGCCTGAGTCCCATATTTTACTGCGGACCTCCCGGGATCATTAGAACATAGATCCGGGTCCTTTTACTCAAAATGTTGACCAAAGTCAATTTTAATAAATTTTTAACTCTAGAAATTATTATTTCTCATATTTTCACATAAAAGCTTTCCGGTTTCACGCCCGGACTGCGCACGCAAATTGAGGTATTTAAAATTAACCTTTTTAGGGCTATTAAACCTAGAACGAAGTCTAATTTTACAGAATGACCCCTTGGGTCATCACATATGTTCTCCCTATATGCTTCATACTTGTCCCCTACCCCTCAGTCCCTGCTTGTGAGTGTTAAACTGATTTGGTTCTTGTTTCTTGCTCTATGTGTACTGTTCTGATCCTGAGACCCTGATTGTCTTACCCTCTTCCCTTTCCAAACTGTTTTCACCAAGTAATACTCTTCTATTGTTCTTCAAAACTCATTCCAAAGAAGTTATTTTCAAAAGTTGTTTTCCTACCTGATCTTTTCAAAACTATGAGCACTTCCACTATACTCTTAGACATTAGGTTATGCCCCTCTTGTGTGAACATTTCCTTGGGACCCTTGAGCTCCCTCTGAACTTTGACACACAAGAGCTGGTCTTTCCATACTGCACTTACTCTATCTTGGCTATGAAATCTGGGTGTGAGCACTGCCCGGGATCTTTTGAGATCCTTAGGGAACTCTGACACACCTGGATTATATGAAAGGTTGTGAACTAATGGCATTTGAGGCATTCTGGGGATTTTGGGCCTATCAGTAGGCTCCCTATAGCATAACTCCTTCTTTTCTTATTTCAATTATGTAATTTATGCAAATGGCCTGTAATAACTACTTGTAAACTACTCTGGGATAGATAGTGGAAAGGGAAGGGGTGACTTTGTATGCTTTAGCTATTAAAAGGGTAGAAAACATGTTATTAGGTTTATATTCCTACTTGCGCAATAGAGATCATGCTTAGGACTTATTTCATGCATTAGAGATCATGTTCCCTAGGACTTATACTTACTGTTTTCAGCATGTCCATCTCACTATCATATCATTTAGAGAATCCTGCGTTAAAATGTGTTAATAACCAGTACTTTGCAATCATGCTCTATGCTGCCATGTACACTTAGAGATCTTGTTTAGGGTAAACAACACTAATATAAACTGCCACTCTTGCATCTTCTGAAATTATGCTTAATGTTGTAATTATTGTGCATTTAGAAATCCTGCTTAGGATTCTGTATATGATCATTCTGCATCCCTATCTGTAAATTAGATATCATGTTTTAGGACTCATTCTCCGCCTAATTACCAATGCATGAAAAAGGACCTAAAACTGTTTTACCATGTCTCTAAACAACTAGTGATAATTATGAATTTGATGCAACACCTAAGTACAACATGTTTAGGCAAAAAAACTTAAACGGTTTCTTTAATAATCTGGGTAATTATTGAGCATTTTCCTACGCCTTGGCAAGCGTTAGGTAATTAAAGTTGTCAAAACTGGAAATATGTCTATTTATGTATGCTGCTTGATTATCAACAGGATAAAATCAGTAAGTAAAACTGATTAAGACTTCCTCTCTGAGTTATGCAATAAATTTGTCTTTGTTATTATCATTTAGATACCATGTTTTAGGATCTGAATCAAATGACCTTAACTGCGTATGAGTCGTGCTGCCTATTTGCATTACTTGTGGAGGTATACTTGTGTCTTTTCTTTGCTTTTCTATGTTTCCCGCTAATTGCAGTCCTACATGTTCTTATCTGTCGCCTTAGTATTTTTCCTTCAAACCTGAGTGTCTGCCTAGAACATCCATTATAGGATAGAAGTCCTAAATTCCTCCGGGACTAATAGGAAGGGACGGGTAACAGCATGCAATAGAGGTCGAGACCAACACTCGATTTAGTTACTTTCACGGGGTGGGAAAGGGTAAAATATGGATATGATGACCGGTGCGCTAATACCACGTGTAGCCCCTGTTTGAGGAGTGATTACCGGGTATTGTACTGATGTGATCCATATTGTTATAAACCTAGGATATCTTTTATATGCTTAGATCGTAATCCTTTTAAAATCTAACCTTCTTTACTATTTTTTCAAACACCTGCATACTTAAGACTTAAATCCCCTCTTATTTGAGCCTTTACTTGTTTGTTTGCTAAGCTGTACAAATTCACAAAAGTTGTTTGGTTGGGAACCACACTTGTGGATCCTGAGGGGTGCCTAAAACCTTCCTCTTAGGATAATTTCAAGCCCTTACCCTATCTCTGGTTAACAACGTAGTTGTAAATGAACGCCTTTATTTTCCTAACGCACCTTTAAAAATCGTTAGGTGGCGACTCTCAAAAACACAAACCCCTTTCCCAAAAGGAAAGAGTTATCCCAACTGAATGTCATAAACCCGATCTCCGCAAGGAAAGAGGGGGCGCGACATCAATTTAATATCTATAAATGTAAAGTAAATTTTCAGGTTTGTTTAATGCTTTACATTCAGAGAAATTAAATGTTATAAGATAAGTAAGTGGTAGGTGACAAAAGACAAAAAGTAACTAGTAAATGCAAAAAAGATAAGTATCAAGTTAAAAAAATACAGCTTTTTGAAAAACTTCAGCAGAAGATGCTGAAGTTAATTAGTTCATTTGTAAAAATTTCAGCACTCAATATGCTAAAGTTTTGCACTCAATAAGTAAAGAGACTATTTATATAAACAAAGAGTGCACCTAAAAAATTTAACATCTATCAATGTAAAAGGAACTTTTCAGGTCTGTTTACTGATTTGCATTCAGAGAAATTGAATGTTACAAGATAAGTAGGTGGTAAAACAAGTAGGTGGTAAATGCAAAAAGAAATAGTTTTTCTATAGTAAAAACAAGTAGATGACAAATTTAAATGTAATATGAAGTAGCTAACAGAAGACAAAAAGTAGCTAGTAAAATGCAAAAAAGATAAGTATCAACTTAAAAAAAATACAGCTTTTTGAAAAACATCAGCAGAAGATGTTGAAGTTATTTAGTTAAATTGTAAAAACTTCAGCACACAACAAGCTGAAGTTTGTCCTGGATTCATTAGTTTTGTTATCATTAGATTTTTGAAAAACTTCAGCAGAAGATGTTGAAGTTAATTAGTTCATTTGTAAAAACATCAGCACTCTACATGCTGAAGTTTTGTCCTGGATTCATTAGTTGTGTCGTCATTAGCTTTTTGAAAAAAGTTCAGCAGAAGATGCTGAAGTTATTTAGTTAAGTTGTAAAAACTTCAGCACACAACAAGCTGAAGTTTTGTCCTGGATTCAATAGTTTCTCGTAAAAAGCTTTTTGAAAAAATTCAGCAGAAGATGTTGAAGTTAATTAGTTCATTTTTTGAAACTTCAGCACTCTATATGCTGAAGTTTTTTCATGGATTCATTAGTTTTGTCGTCATTATCCTTTTGAAAAACTTCGGCAGAAGATGCTGAAGTTATTTAGTTAAGTTGTAAAAACTTNGTAAATGCAAAAAAGATAAGTATCAAGTTAAAAAAATACAGCTTTTTGAAAAACTTCAGCAGAAGATGCTGAAGTTAATTAGTTCATTTGTAAAAATTTCAGCACTCAATATGCTAAAGTTTTGCACTCAATAAGTAAAGAGACTATTTATATAAACAAAGAGTGCACCTAAAAAATTTAACATCTATCAATGTAAAAGGAACTTTTCAGGTCTGTTTACTGATTTGCATTCAGAGAAATTGAATGTTACAAGATAAGTAGGTGGTAAAACAAGTAGGTGGTAAATGCAAAAAGAAATAGTTTTTCTATAGTAAAAACAAGTAGATGACAAATTTAAATGTAATATGAAGTAGCTAACAGAAGACAAAAAGTAGCTAGTAAAATGCAAAAAAGATAAGTATCAACTTAAAAAAAATACAGCTTTTTGAAAAACATCAGCAGAAGATGTTGAAGTTATTTAGTTAAATTGTAAAAACTTCAGCACACAACAAGCTGAAGTTTGTCCTGGATTCATTAGTTGTGTCGTCATTAGCTTTTTGAGAAAAGTTCAGCAGAAGATGCTGAAGTTATTTAGTTAAGTTGTAAAAACTTCAGCACACAACAAGCTGAAGTTTGTCCTGGATTCATTAGTTTTGTTATCATTAGATTTTTGAAAAACTTCAGCAGAAGATGTTGAAGTTAATTAGTTCATTTGTAAAAACATCAGCACTCTACATGCTGAAGTTTTGTCCTGGATTCATTAGTTGTGTCGTCATTAGCTTTTTGAAAAAAGTTCAGCAGAAGATGCTGAAGTTATTTAGTTAAGTTGTAAAAACTTCAGCACACAACAAGCTGAAGTTTTGTCCTGGATTCATTAGTTGTGTCGTCATTAGCTTTTTGAAAAAAGTTCAGCAGAAGATGCTGAAGTTATTTAGTTAAGTTGTAAAAACTTCAGCACACAACAAGCTGAAGTTTTGTCCTGGATTCAATAGTTTCTCGTAAAAAGCTTTTTGAAAAAATTCAGCAGAAGATGTTGAAGTTAATTAGTTCATTTTTTGAAACTTCAGCACTCTATATGCTGAAGTTTTTTCATGGATTCATTAGTTTTGTCGTCATTATCCTTTTGAAAAACTTCGGCAGAAGATGCTGAAGTTATTTAGTTAAGTTGTAAAAACTTTAGCACACAATAAGCTGAAGTTTTGTCCTGGATTCAGTAGTTTCTCATAAAAAGCTTTTTGAAAAACTTCAGTAGAAGATGCTGAAGTTATTTAGTTAAGTTGTAAAAGCATCAGCACCCAACAAGCTGAAGTTTTGTTCTGGATTCATTAGTTTACTTCATGCTGAAGTTTAGCATGCTAAATTTCAACAAAAATATACTTAAAATTCATGATAAAAGAGACAAAACGTATTTGTTTTCACTTACATCCTTGAAAAAAAAGAAAAAAATTTGTTTTTCATTTACAAGTTATACTCTATTCAAAAAATTCATACAGAGTTTCTTCATATTCTCCATAGTCATCTCCTACTTGCTCTTCTGGAGTTTCATAACCGCTATCTTGTTTTCATATTACATGAGCCCACAGATTTGCAGCCAATTCTCTCCTGAATGTCGGCGCTTGAACTTTGATCGAAATGGAAGACATCTTCTAGCTTCAACCTCATATCAATGAACTTAAGAGAAAATATACCACAATCAACACTACAAAAAAACATGAAACAAGAATTAAAGAATAGTTAACACAAGAAGAAAAAATAATAAACATAAGATGCATCGTAAAACATATGCCAAACACGTACTTGTTAACCTATAGGGGTGTATTCATCCACTTAATTTTAAAATTTTTTACACGATTTTCTACCCAACTTTTATTGTGTGTCTCAAAGTTCAAGCATTTTTTGAGACAGTGTGGGATCAGCCGGGCATAAGTTTTGACATATTTAACCACACTTTCATATGATGTATTTCTCAAGGAATCATACACATATATAGTTTTATCTTTAAAGATCAGAATTCCAAAAAGTTAGTGCGTTGATGTCTTCTTCCCCGTTGGCTTAAGTCGAAATGGAAAGAATACTTTTTCCGCACATACCCATGAGATACCACATGAGTGGTCAATTCCTCTTACGTAGTTGGCCACATTTTCACCAGTTGATTCATCAGCATACCAAGTAAACTCGGTAAGTTCCTCAATCGCCACTTTGTCTTCTTCTTTAGAAGCCTCACATTCCTGTTTTTTGGATGTCCTCTTTCTCTTTGATTTGTTCATTTTCGCTTCCCTTTTTTCTCCTCCATTCTCTTTTCCTTCCTTTTTAAAATTTTCTCCTTCTCTTCATATGTAGGATGAACACTACCCAGCTTAGTCATATACTAATCAAAAAGTAAATATGTTACCGCACATCTTGATTTTGGATAACTTGGAAGGTGATAGCAATAATTTTTTGCGCAAGAAATATACGCCCACTTTAATATGCTACAATTGAACAACAACAAAAGAAAATATGTAAAATAATAGACTTCAGCATGCATAAGTATGAAATTTGAAAAAACGGATTACAAAACTACAAATTGCATGACAAAAAACTTAAGCATATAAGTATGAAATTTAGAAAAAAATGCATTACAATTAGAAACTACAAACTGCATGACAAAAACTTAAGCATGTTCAGTTTGAAGTTTTAGGAAATAATCTAAAAAACTGCAGCATGTTTGACTTAAAAATTTAGAAAAAAAAACTAGAGACTGCATGTCAAAACTTCAGCAACTTTAGGCTGAAATTTTAGAAAATAAGCTAAACAACTTCAGCAGTTTTACTATAAAAATAAGCTGAAGGTTACCAAATTACAGTACAAAAAATTTACTATAAAAATAAGCTGAGGTTTTGGGAAATACAGTTGAAAACCAAATCAAAAAAATAAACTTAATAACTTACTTCATCCGAAAGATCAGAGTTAGGATCCACAAGCTCGGTAAAGAATGACTTTGGAATATCAATTTTAGCTAATCTGAATGGCTTGGAATTATATTCACTAGCATCCGTCTTCAACCAGCCGGTAAATCTTTCCATCAATCCACTGTCTTGATTAACATAATGGAAGGGACACCTTCGTGTAGTCCTTCCTTCTTTTCAATCTTGCCTCCTTCGCTTTTGTTTAGGAACAACGTAAGGAGATTTCAACCAAATACTCTCCATACGAATCCTTTTCCCTTTTTTATCTGGTTTTCTTTTTGCTTGCTCTTCCTGTTGTTCCATCACAACTAACTGTTGCAGTTCAGCAGCGGGGAAAAATCCACAGCCATGGTGCCACATACTTGACCAACTCCCTGTTGTTCCATCACAACTAACTGCTACGGTTCAGCAGCAAGGGGGAAATCCACAGCCGTGGTGCCACATACTTGACCAACTCCATGTTGTTCCGTCACAACTAACTGTTGCGTTTCACCAGCAGGGGGAAAATCCACAGCCATGGTGGCACATACTTGACCAACTACCTGCTGTTCACGATCTTCTTGTCTCTCTTCACCAACAACAATAGCAGCAGAATTACCTTTCTGAACCAGTCCCTTCTGTACTACCCAGCGAAAAATGAACATAATTTGAAGTTGGGGATATCACTGGTGTCACTCATAACATTAGAAGAAATGGAAATCTTCCTTCTCTTAGGATTTGGAAGAAGTTGTGATGCATCAGATGATATCTTCAAAAGCAAAGAAAATATATACATAAATACAACTGATACAAAACACACATTAGGCAAAACAAAACAACTTGTAATCGAATTGCAGAAAATAACTACCTGGTCTAATAGAAAGGAGACTTACCTCGCTCCGAAATTCTATAACCGACTTCCAAGCCCTTCCGACGACTCCAACAGACGCACAACGCCCCAAAACTATCCAAATAAATACAGTATGAGGGAAACTCTGTCAGCTGCAAATCACCTCCGGATGGTGCAGCTCGCCTAAGTCTCCAAACTAGCCATGTCAATATGAAGGTACATGTGCAATAAAAATGTACAATAAGTGTAGCATGAGTACAAAAACAATGTGTACTCAGTAAGTCGCCCTCCTAACCTCAGAGAGGTAGTGACGAGAGGTCGGATTAGACACTCACTAAGGTCCAACAAATTACTTTAACATAATATGATATCAATATAGGCATACGAGGATGATAAAGCAGTAAGCATTACGGATATCTGTAATTCAAATAAATACTGAAAATAAACAAACAGGTACTACTTCCTCATTTCCCCCCAAATATCTTGTCACTTAAAAATTCATTAAAAAAACGTTTAACAATTTAAGCATGCGCATACGCGATAAGGACAACCGGCCTGAGCCATCATAATAATCATCTCTGTGCACTGCCGAGGGTCGAACGGCCCAAACCATAATGTTTCTTTCAATCTCGTCGTGGCGTACGGCCCGCTCCCATGAGAATGGGGGAAATAACACTCCGCTCACGGAATGTAAATTACGAAGTGGTCACATGCAGTCATGCACAATCAACAGTCCACCCGACTACATTAGGAAAACAAATACTCAAGTAAATGACAAATTTCTCTTTTAAAAATCACAAAAATTAGTATCTAAATCCTTTTCGAAATTCATTTGCCAAGTTTTATAATATTCAATAATATAACCTTATTAGGAATACAATTATCCACGGAGGAGTCAATTCTCTTTTAAATGATTAAAAATATACACTCTAGCCTTCGTAGGAAATTAGTTACAAATTCAATAGCATTATCAGTCTAATATGATTGGCAGGATCACATGTACAACACGTAAGGCATGCTAGTGGGTCCTAGACTACCCGGACATGGCATAATAGTAGCTACGCACGGACTCCCGTCACCTCGTGCGTACGTAGCCCTCGAAGATAATAGCACATATTTAATTAGTTCACCTAAGGGACAATTCCCCCTAACAAAGTTAGAAAGGAGACTTACCTCGCTCCGAAATTCCATAACCGACTTCCAAGCCCGTCCGACAACTCCAACAGACGCACAACGCCCCAAAACTATCCAAATCACGGCAAACCAATGAAAATATACTCTAATATTTGCGACAATTCCAAATTATATAATTTCCCAACCCCGCTTAGTGAAATGACCAAAATTCCCTCGGGCCCACGTGCCTAGAATCCGAAATTTCTCGAAGATAAATTCTACCCATAGCTTTACTAGTTCAAATATACAATTTACTCTACATTTCATGCTCAAATTCGAGGTTAAAAATCCAAATTCCAATTTTCTAGGTCTTTCCTCCAAAATCTCAATATTCCTACTAATTTCCATGCCTAATCCATGCATATAACTTGTATTTAACTTAAAAACATGAAGAAATTACTTACCTTGCGATCCTTGACGAAAACCCTCTCTTGAAGCTCTTCCAAATCGCCCACACCAAAAGAAAATAGGAGGAAATGAGCCAAGTGCTCGATTATAAAACATACACTGCCTCAGACCGATGCTCGCACCTGCGGCTTCCTCAGCCCCAGCCAAAACTTGCACCTGCGCCCCACTGTCTGCATCTGTGACTTCGCAGGTGCAGAAATTGCATCGCATCTGCACTCCCATCCAAGCCAGTCAACTCTCGCACCTGCGGCGCCAAAGTCGTACCTGCGGCCCAAGCCTCGCAGGTGCGGTCACACTAGATGACAGCAACCCCAGCCTTCTTCAAACTCCAAAGTTGATCCGTTAACTAACCAGAATCCAACCGAGGCCCCCGGAACCCCGTCCAATTACACCAACCTGTTCCAAAATATAATGCGGACTTGCTCGAGGCCTCAAATCATATCAAATAACATTAAAACAACGAATCTCACCAAAATTCAAACTTTATGAAATTGAAATTTCCAACTTCTACATCCGATGCCGAAACCTATCAAATCACAACCGATTGACTCCAAATTTTGCACACAAGTCATATTCGACATTACAGACCTGCTCCAACTTCCGGAATTGCATTCCGACCCCGATATCAAAATTTCCACCTCTGGTCAGATTTCTCAAAAACCTTCAAATTTCTGTCTTTAGCCAAATGACTTCAAATTAACCTACAGACATCTGAATTCACTTCCGATCGCACCCCCAACTCCAGAATCACCATACGAAGCTATTCCCAGGCTTGCAATCCTAAACGGACATCAATCACACTATAATTCCTTACAGCCCAAATTTATGAATTTTTTTCAAAATTGCTGACTTCCACAATATATGCCGAAATGCTCCTGGGTTATCCAAAACCCGATCCGGACATATGCCTAAGTCTGAAATATTCATACGAACCTACAGGAACCTTCAAATCCTGATTCGGAGGTTATTTACTCAAAATTCCAATCTTAGTCCATTTCTCCAACTTAAGGCTTCTCGAATGAGAATTTTCTTTCCAAATTAACTCTAAACTTTCCGAAATTCAATTTCGACCACACCTACGATTCATAATACTTGAAATGGATATTCTCATGACTTCAACCACTGAACGACGTGCTAGAGATCAAAACGACCGGTCGGGTCGTTACAAATCAAATTGCCTTTTGCAATATCACTGCCCAAATCACAACTTGGTGCATGTTCTTCATCATCAACAACTTGATCATCTACACCTTTCTTTCTTCCTACGTTCACAGTTGATAAATGTTCATCATTTCCATCTTTGCTCAGTCGATCAACACTGGGACGTTCATTGTTAAATTGTTGTACAACATGTTGATCTCCTTCAAGAGCCACTTCCTCACGTGTAACATTTTCATGCGCTTCATCATGAGCAGCATTAATATCTGATAGATGATCGAATGAGTCGTTCATCCTATCATATTGTCGATACTTCATCAAATCAAAATCGTCATCATCCGTTCCATTTGATTTGTCAACAATCTTAAACAACTTTTCAAACTTCTCATCAAAATACTCCTAGAAAAAAATTACTAACAAGATTAATCTGAATAACATTAGCAGGAAAAAAAAAGACTTCTCTATAAATTAGCTTACCTTAACTTTTACAAAACCGCATCCACAATAGCAAATCGCTCATCCTGTTTAAACTGCTCGACAACTTCTTTTGCAATTATGCATATTTCTTCTTCTGCATGCCTTTTAATCTCACTCGTTACCCTCTAGTATAAAGACACAGAACAAAACTTCAGGTATAAAAGAATGTTGAAGTTCAGCAAATACAGAACATAAACTTCAGCTACTACAATGCTGAAGTTCATCACAAACAGAACAAAACTTCAGCTACTACAATGCTGAAGTTCGTCACAAACAGAACAAAACTTCATGTATAAAAAGAATGCTGAAGTTAAGCAAATACAAAACACAAACTTCAGCTACTAAAATGCTGAAGTTCATCACAAACAGAACAATACTTCAGCTAAAAACATGTTGTAGTTTTACGAAAACACAACAAAAAAAAATTAAGCTCAAAACTTACAGAACATATTGTATTGACTAATTCATTGTCAAACGCTGTTGTAGAACGGTTAGAACGACTATGGGTACGAGGTGATTCACCAGTTGAAGTTCTATGGGATTCTTTTGATCGGCTCCGACTACGTGGTGATTCACCAGTTGAAGGAACCGCATTAAGTACCCTTGAACGAATCCGGTTGTATGGAAATTGACCAATCAAAGGCATTGTCACGACCCAAACTACTAACTCAGGTCGTGATGGCGCCCAACACCGGGTTAGGCAAGCCCACACTTAAATTACTAAGGATCCCTCCCATGCTTGGTTAAACATCCCAATACGTGTCAAGTTTTAAATTTCAAAACATTAAATAAAAAAATAGTAAGTCATTTCTACCAAATGCAGTGAAAAATAAAAAGAGGAATGAGCCAATATATATATATATATATATATATATATATATATATATATTGGCTCATTCCTACGGGCATACTAACAGAATATACAAAACATAATATACAATCCAAGTGTCTGAAAGAAATAGACGGGAAATAAGCAAAAGAAAACCATGGGGTTGCCGAGGATCGTCAAGAAAAGCAGCTCACCGTGAAGTCGGGTCCAACTAAGATCAGAATCGAGCTCCAGTCTGATAACCAGATGCACCAGCCTCAGAACCTGTACAATTAAGTACAGAAGTGCAGCATGAGTACATAAACAAATATGTACCTAGTGAGTATCCTACCTAACCTCGAAGAGGTAGTGACGAGAGGTAGACGTGATACTTACTAAGGTCAACATTTCTAAATAACATGATTTAATAGGAACTAGGCAGGCATAATAGTCGTAGAAATCACAAAGATATAAATTATCAAGTATAGTTGTATTTACCTGTGCATGTCAAATTTCACTAGCACATAATGTACTAAATTCCCTTATTAACATGAACCAGTTTATAAAATTACAACAAATTCCCAGTAAATCATACAGCACATAATAGGTCGGAAGTGTACGGCCGAAACGTCGCGAAAATAAATGTGCACTGCCGAGGGTCGAACGGCTCGAACCATAGATGCATCTATTACCCCGCTCGCGAATCAAACATGTTACGTGGTTGACATAATATAGGGCTATTCCGCTCATGAATCATACATGTGACGCGGTGCCGCATACATACATAAAATTATTAATTTTTAAGGAATTAACAGATATTATTCTTTAAGGCAAGAACTTAAACAATCTATCATTGAAAAAACACAACTTCCTAATATTCTCATGACAAATCAAGGATAATAAGCAACTCGAAATACGTTTAGGAATACATGTAAGGCACATATAAGCATGCTCGTGAGTCCTAGAAGTACCCAACATAACATAGTAGTAGCTACGCACGGACTCTCGTCACTTCATGCGTGCATAGCCCCCGCAAATAAGGACATGCAATTATTTATAATCACCTATGGGGACAATTCCCTATTATAAGGTTAGAAAGGAGACTCACATCGTGACGAATCTACTCCCCAGACCAAGAACGCGCCCGAAACTCCGAACTCTACACCCGAGGACTCGAAACTAGTCAAATGTTATACAAATTCATCAATTTATGCTCAAAGTATGGAAATTCTCCAACTACTAAGTCAAATTCACCATTCTTGAAGAAATCGTAAAATCCAACCCCGGGCCCGCATGCTCGGATTCCAAAAGCTTTTCGAAGAAAACACTCACCCATAGCCTAAGGATCATTAATATACGATTTTTGAATGATTTCATAGCCAATTCACGGGTAATTTTCTAAATTCTCAAAGGCCCTAGGTTACTATCCAAATTCCTAAATCTTCACTAATTAAGTAGTTAAATTCTACTAAGTTAGGATAGAATCTACTTACCTTTTAGTGGTTGAGTCGTTGAGCCCTTTTCCCAAGCTGTCAAGGTGTTCTAATGGAGGAATAAGTGAAGAAATAATGAAGAATCCTGTATTTAAGAAACACACTGTCTGACAGTGTTTCTGCACCTGCGGTCTCGCACCTGCGAGCAAAGGCTCGCACCTACAAAAATGGTTGAGGAAGCCTGGGTCCACACCTGCGGAGTGGAGACCGCACCTGCGGCTCCGCTCCTGCGGAACTTTGTCCGTATCTGCGAGAAATGGCCTGCCCCCTGGGGGTCGCACCTGCGAGGTTGGGACCGCAGGAGCGGTCCCGCACCTGCGACTGGGCAACTGCACCTGCGGTCAACACCAGAACAGGTGCACCAGCAGCTATTTCAGTTGGTTTTTGGCCTCGTGTGGTGTCCGGGAGCCACCTGGGCCCACCCGAGCCCCCGTCCAAATATACCAACAAGTCCCAAATCATAACACGGACTCGCTCGAGCATTCGGAACACCCAAAACAATGGTAAAACTCAAAATAACACCTCAAAACTCCTAGAACCAAACTTAGGAACTTTAAGTTTTCTTGACTTCGCTAACAACGCGCTGAACTGATCTATGCTACTCAGAATGACACCAAATTTTGCAGGCAAGTCATAAATGACATAACGGAACTAATCCCGGTCTCGGAATTCCGTTCGGACCTCGATTACACAAAAACGCGTCCCCAAGCACAATAGGAACTTAAGGAACTTCTTATTTCAATATTGGGCGCCGAAACGCTCCCGGGTCATCAAAAACCCATTCTGAACATACTCCCAGGTCCGAAATCATCATACGAAGCTACCAAAACCGACGAAACTCGATTCCGAGGTCGTTTACCCAAAATGTTGTCCGAAGTCAAACTTGGCCTTAAAGGCCAACCTTAAGGAACCAAGTGTTCCTATATCACTCTAAACACTTCCGAATCCCGGATCACCCGCCCCCGCAAGTCATAAATCACAATAAGCCGCTATGGAAAGTTTCATTTAGGGGAACGGGGTCCGATAACACTAAACGACTGGTCGGGTCGTTACATTCTCCACCTCTTAAATAAACGTTCGTCCTCGAACGGGTCTAGGATCATACCTGAAGTGTTGAATATGTTTGGATATCTACTCCGCATGTCCTCCTCAGACTCCCAGGTCGCCTCCTCAATTGGTTGGCCCTTCCACTGGACCTTTACGGCAGAAACTCTCTTGGATCTCAACTGGCGATCCTGTCTATCAATAATAGCAATTGGCTCCTCCTCGTAGCCCAACCTCTCATCTAACTAAATAGTGCTGAAATCAACCACGTGAGAGAAGTCGGCGTGGTACCTCCGGAGCATGGATACAGGAAAAACTGGATGAACTCCTGATAAATTAGGAGGTAAGGCCAGCTAATAAGCAACCTCCCCAACTCGCCTCAACACCTCGAAGGGACCTATAAACCTCGGACTTAGCTTGCCCGTCTTCCCAAACCTCATAATACCCTTCATAGGCGAGACTTTCAATAGGACCCTATCTCCCTCCATAAATGATACATCACGCGCCCTCTGATCCGCGTAACTCTTCTGTCTGGACTGTGCTGTGCGGAGCCTCTCCTGAATCAACTTCACTTTCTCCAAAGCATCCCTCACCAGGTCGGTGCCATATAA
>ML369167.1:418-33012 GCA_005239525.1 Nicotiana knightiana
ATTTTTCAACGTATTTGCATTCATTTAGCCCCGTTTCCATTTCCAATTCACCTACACATAAAATAAACCCCATTAGGCACATACGGCGTGTATTTTATCATTAAAGCACATAAAATGCAAGGTATATATGCTTAAAATCATGAATTCTAGCCACGCATCAATACCTCTTCCTTTTTCTTTTTTCCGCCACCTATTGAACCAGATTGAATTGCTTTACTACCTGATTGCAATGTTGCCATAAATTTTACCTTGTCGGACTTTATGCCTTCCTCTAATAAGTCTCCCATCTTAACAAGTTTGTGGAGCTTATGCCCCATCATGCCCATCATTTTCTCAAAGTATATTCCTTCCTGAGCTCTGATGAAGTACTTAGTCAACTCACTGTCATCTAATGGGGGTTGTGCTCTAGCAGTCTCCGACCTCCATCGACGTGCATACTCCTGAAATGATTTGAACGGCTTCTTCTACAAGTTTACCAGGGAAAATCTATCGGTGTTATATGTGTTAAAAAAAATGGTTCATGAAATCTTCTGCCATATCCTGCCACTCCCTTCAATTTCTAGGATGTGGGTGAGTGTACCAAGTAAGTGCCTCCCCTGTCAAACTCATTATGAATAGCTTCATTCTCTACTTCTCCCCAACTAGCTTATCGTAGTAGGCTCTCAACTGTGGGGATCACCTATCCCATCAAAGATGTCAAACTTTGGAATCTTGTACCCTACCAACATGTCCACATTAGGGTGTATACACAGATCCTCATAATCTAGACTTTTTCTTTCTCTAGCAACATGAAGGTTCTTTATTTGTTTTCTCAATGCCCGCAATTGTTCGGATACCGACTCTTCCTCCTTATACTTAGCTTACCTTTCTATTTCAGCATATTGATCAACTTCATAAGGCAACCTGACCGTGACAAGCACTGTGAAAGTGGGTCTGAAACGGCATATACGGGAGGAACATATCGCTCGTGTGTATCAGTATGTGTCGCGGTTTTGTGATGGGTTTGATTAGTGGTGAAGATGATGTTATCACGAGGAGGGGTAAAAACTGTATTGGTGGCGACCAATGGATTTTGAGGTGTTTGAACATAATTTGGTATATAAAGGGTGTGTATGGGAGGATTTAGTGGGTTTGCAGGGGTTACTAGGGGTATAATCTGGGTTGTAGGGACTAAAGTTGGGGTATTGTTTTAGTGGAGAGTAGTGGGAGGAAAGTGGTCGGGGATCAAATCTAGTTAAGGAAAACATGGTAGTTGTGGGAGTGTCGTCATTGCCATATGTGCCAATTCTCGAATGTGTTGTATTTTCTCCCTTAACGTTTCCATCTCTTGGGCAATCCTAGTAACATGTTTGTCATTTAGAGTATCATCATTTTCTCCCGATTGCCCCGGGCTATCAACTATTACTAGAGCGTGTTCGGTCGGGTTATCTGTCGCAAACATCTTCCCTTTCGATCTCAAGTTATATGGTGGTTCCGCCAATTTTGGGTCAACACAAAATAACTTCTTCTTTGGGGAATAATAATAAAGTAATACAAGAACATAAGTCACTTTCAGTGTTTGCACAAATAATGGGCACACAAAGCAGTTAGTTCACGTATTCAAGTAAACGCATTTCCTAATGCTCGAAGGACCTCTCTTTGCTGGAGGTAGGCCTAAGTCGTAAATTTTGGCAAACAAGTAGATTAGACACTTATATCCAAAGAAAATTTTGGTTTTCATTAATAATATTTGGATTGTAACAGGCGGGAGAAAAGGTTACAACATATTTTCAACATTCATAAGATTACATGGGCTCAACAGACTTGCCCTTAGAGAAATGGAAGTGTTCGAGATAAAAGGTACAAGATGGGAAAAAGGGTGAAATCAACCAACTTCTAAAAACCATCCCCAGAATCATTCCCCATTTATTCTTCTTCTTCTGGTTCCTCTTTTGGGTCTTCCTCAAATTCTTCTACATCATCATTGAACTCAGGCTCTTCCTTAGGGTCTTCTTCTGGTTCTGTCTTAGACTCAATTACACTCAACTACTCGGTCTTCATCCTCGGGATGTGGCAACATATGATCAATTGATTATGGGACCACTTGACGGTGCATGGAGGTAGTCACGAGGTAGTGCAAGAAAATTTCATGATAGATTTGTAAAACCTCCACTGCATCTTCCAACTAGGCTATTCCCTCCCTGCTTGGTCAGGATAGCTCATCCTGTTCATCGATCCAGACATAGTATTTCGGAGTGCACCATGAATTCTGACCCATTAGCATCATAATTAAATCATTCCACTCCTCATGAAGCCTCATTATCCTTGGTATCAGGATCTGTCCATTGTACTCGTCTTCATATAGTGTCGTCTTCATCTAGAGCGGTACATCCTGAATCAACCCAAACTGCCTGATGACTCGTAGGGGTGCATATGATGGATGCCCTCGAGTCCTATCATCTCGATGCAATACTTCTGGGGAGTCCTTAAAATTGACCTGTTGTTCAGCCATGACAGCTTCCAGTTTATCCACTCTCAGCTTAGGTTGGTCACCATCTCTCTCTATTTTTCCTATCCGTGTGTGGATATCCAATTCCTCATTCCCTCACTGTGGCTTCAAATCATGTTGCTAACACCCACAAAGTAATCAACAGTGGCCTTTTGTTGAAAGGAGTGCTTTATGGCCCATATTTGGAGTAACAAGTTGCAGCCCTTGAAGAAATCATACCCCTGGAAACATGCAGACAATGCTATGAGAATTTCTGCTAACACCAAAGTGGCTCGGAGGTTACCCCCGAATGTTGCCAAAACCACAGGCAGCAAGTTGGTATTGATTCTTCCTCTCCTTTGTGGGAAAACCAGCAATCCTAGCAGCGCCAAAGAGAAAGTTATGGGCCAGAGACTTTCCCATGTATCTTGATCACACTGAAACTCCCCTCAGTACCATTCATAGCTCTCACTCCAAACCTGTCGAACACATAGTCCAGTCTTACCCATCCATCTCTAATGCTCCTTAAACTTTGACTACCCGCCAATCCCAAAGCAACGAGAAACTTGTATTCGGGCATGGTGATCGGTAGTATCGCCTTCCTCCTAGTAAATGGTAGCTATGCAAAGCTGGTAAATTCTTCCAACATCGGCACCAACTCACAATTAGTTAACTTGAAAACCACTTTGGATGAATCCCAGAATTCTATCAGTAAACGAGTAAGCACCCCATCGGCCCGGATGTTCAGTAAGGCAATTAACGCTCCCATGTGCGTGCTGATTTCGTCTCCATGATATTGGTGGATGTTCTTCCACAATTTCTTTATCTTATGCGGTTCTCCCATGACCATATTGATTTCGGCGATGTTCTGGTTGATTTTCATTTCTGAAGAGGATAGAAAAGGGTTTGGTAAGTGTTTGCTTCGGATCTTTAGTGTCTCATCATATTTGGTTTGTCATTCCACAAAGTCATGTCATTGGGTGCATGACCCGTTGACATTAGGGTGGTTTTCCTAATTAAGTATCGATACCAAGGACTGACTCAATATGATAACACAATTCCTAAGGGAAAAGTGTTAAGCACCCCCTAAAACCGACTCAATATGATGACTCAATATCATGTCATTGGGTGCATGACCCGTTGACATTAGGGTGGTTTTCCTAATTGAGTATCGATACCAAGGACCGACACAATTCCTAAGGTTTATGCAATATGACATATGTTTGCTAGAGTAGAGTCCTAATTTTGAATTGGATTGAATGATACAAGAAGTTATGTCATTTTGACCTGACAAAGTCATTCTCTGAAACTAAAGAATTTTGAAAGAAGGTTTAGAGGGGTTTAAAAGACAACCCTCGCATGCCATTGTGTGTGATAGTGTACCCCCAAGACTCGATATAAAGAGTATGATTACAGTATATATAAAGCGATAACAAATAGTGGGATGTTAGTAATAAATATTGAAGTAAGCAGATAAACACGTAAGCAGGTAAATACATGTTTACAAATTAAGCACAGTTAAAGTAGTACATTGACAATCCTAAATTCTAAGTCTAGTTTAAGTCTGCTAAGGTCAGAACCTACGTGTAAACCGCAGCAGAGTCACCATTTTGTTGCAGCCTATTTTGAACGAGTCAAAATAAGATTTAGCTAGTTATTTCCATGTTGATGATAAAAGATAGTCTCCTCCTAATATTTAAAGATATACTATGGTACATGTTTTAGTTATTAAACTATTATCCTACTAGTTTGCTAACCAGTGAGATTTGGGTAAGAGTTCTTGTTCTTCTAAGGGAAAAGTGTTAAGCACCCCCTAAAATCTACTTGAGGTAGCTCCATAGGACTTATACTAGGTTAGGGAATTAGATGTCTATATTCTCCTTAGTTAGTGCTCAGAAGTTCGTGGCTTACCCTATGTCTTGTTTAAAGTCTATCATTTGAAAAAAAAATAGTATATGTACTTTGGAAATAGGATGCATGTTTAATTTGTAAAAGTCCTTTAAAATCTTTACATCTACATGATTGAAGAGATTTGAAAATGCCTTTATAACGTTTATACCTACAAGATTTAAAAAGACGTAAGATGTAGCTATGTTTGAACAGTGTATCTTTTGAAATAACATTATCACTTATAAAAATCTAGTAAGACTATGAGAAATGGGACCTTGAATATATATTTGGGAATTTGTTTCAATTTGAAGCAATGTGTTTGAGGAAATATTTTGTTGAAGTTTAATAGTCCTTGATTCCAACAGTGTTGATTTTGTTTATAGGAAAAACTGACTTTGAAATCTTCATTTCGATTCCGGCTTTAGAAGAAGAATTGCTTGCTTTTCAAATCTATTTTGAACTTCAAAGAAATTCATTAAAATGGTTAGCGTGATTAACAAAATGAAATCTTATGTAATGAAGGATAAATGATCAAAGTGCCTTATTTTATAGCTAATTGTAATGCAACAATGATTCCTTTTACTACCTATGGATCTTGGCTTGCCTAGGTTCCTAAAAGGTTTAAGGGGATAAAAACATCCAACCAATATCTTTAGGGGTCGTTTGGTAGGAGGTATTAGAAAAAATAATACAAGCATTAGCTCTATGTATTACTAATACCTTGTTTGGTACATTTTTTCAACCTGTGTATAACTAATACCTTGTATTAGTTATACATCATATTTGGAATTATCCTATGCATAAGTAATGCATAGAAAACTATGGCATTAGTAATACCAAGGCTATTAATGCATGCATTAGCATGGTTAAAGACAAAATTGTCCTTAAAGTCCCTTAAAGCTAGAGAATATGGAGGGCATTTTTGTAAACAACTATTTTCCTTAAAAATTATGCAACGCATTATAATTTTAATACACCCACACCAAATAATAGATAAGAAATAATATTTGCATTACTAACCCATGCATTACTAATACACCTTATTTCGCACTATTCTTATACACCCTACCAAACGACCCCTTAGTGTTATACACATGTAAAAAAAATAACAGATTCAGTTAATCTAATAGTGAGGAAGGAAAAGGGTCTGAACTTAGTAGTTTGGGCCTAAAGAAGGTTAGGCATAGCAAACAGCAGACAAGTAGCAACGACTTCTATGACTTCAGACTCAAAGGCTGGAACTTAGGCATAAGTTCTTGAGGACCCAACATGCCAAGTTCAGTTACACATTCAAAAGAAAAAGGCAGAAATTAGATATAAAACCCAACATAATATTTAAATGCAGGTAAGATCAAACTTAAGGCCCAAACAAGACTGTAACAAATGTTTGCGGTTAAGAATATAAATAAAATTGTGTAAGATCGAACATAGTAAGGAAAACTATAGTGAAGCCTTTTCTTCATTAGAAATTCAACTTAAAGAGATTAGCTAATATCAATGATTAAGGGCTTAAGGTGAAATGAAATTTATAGCCAAGACACCCTTTGGGCCCCTGGCACTTCAAAGTTCATAAGGGTCTCAAGGACCTCGAGTTGCATGTGTCAGGGAGTGTATCTCAATCCAAAAACTAAATCACACTCCTAAATATCCCTAACAACTCACACTTACTCCTCCCTATAGGTTTAAATGTCAATGAGGTATTCATTGTGGAGCTTCAATACAACTGTAACAATAATACACAGATTTAGGCATGCCCACTTCTAACAGAAACTATACAGAATGTTACTATGAACATGTAATAACAGGTAATACCAAAGAGATCACAATCCAAACACCAATGTATAGCTCATTGTTAAGAACTACCAATATGCAGAAGAATGCTCAGAGAAAACAATTACAGGTGCAATTAAGGGAAAATATCAACAGCTGGTTGTTTCAGAAGTTCAAACAATTAGGTCAGGCATCTTAACAAGCATAAGAGGTACATAATTCAAGTTTACAAAGGTCCTCAGCCTTAACATACTAGGCTTATGTTGATCAAGAGTTCATACATACACTAAGTCTTAATTTCTAATAGGTGTATGTGTTAACAATTTCACATGGGATCTCTAAAGAGCATCAACAGAAGTTCTTAAATGAGCAAATTGGTCTCAACTTATAGATGATCTTTCTCCTTGAAAGATTCTTAATATCATATTCTCACTAGCTTCATTAAGAGTTAAGGCATAGTATTATACTCAAGTAGAGAAAATAACATCAGAAGGTTCTCTAGGTTCTCTTAAATGCACAAATGAATCCTAGTTAACTTCTGCAAACTTAGCAAGGTTTAGTCTCATATGTGATAGGACAATATGAGAACATAGGCATGAGTATGAAAGATAAGCAAGGAGTTTGTTTTTTAATAGGAATGTGTGCATGAACCCAGGAGAAGACAATAAAGCACATACATGAAATATCCTTAAGGAGTGCAAGCTTACAACATGGTAGAGCATAGGATAAGGCCAACAGATTCAATATAAAAGTCTAGAACAAGGAAGGCTTCACTTGGAATAAGCAGGGTACTACTAGCAAGATAGCTAGTCTAGTTAAGCAAATTGGGTGTGATAGTCTAGACATGAAGAATTTCAATTGATCATAGCAAATCCTAGAGGTAATTGTCACGAACCAAAACTCCACATGTCGTGATGACGCCTATCACAAAACTAGGCAAGCCGACAATCGCAATAAAACTAGGCATTTTTACATTAAAAATAAGATCAATTAATTTTAACAGTAATAACTCTCATAACAACTGCGACTCGAATATAATTTCCCAAAATTTAGGTGTCACTGAGTACATGAGCATCTATACAATAACGTAGTCTGAAACACCATTTACAAAGGTAGAACAGTATAAGTAAAACTAAGAGATAGAGTATGAGAGTCAAGGTCTGCAGATGCCAAAGCAGCTACCTCGATGATCTCCGAACGGGTAAAAACTCCAAGATCAGCAACCACCGTGCCTAGAATTACCTGGATCTGTACACGAAGTGCAAGGTGTAGCGTGAGTACAACCAACTCAATAAGTAACAAGTCTAACCTTTGGGCTGAAAGTAGTGACGAGCTCAACCAATACAACACAAATATAGAATTTAACAATACAAAAAATGTAGACATGCTTCCAGGTTTAACAGTTAAGCTCAACACAGATAAAATATGCCAAGTGTGATTGATATGAGGAATATGACATCTCTATATTTATATGCCAATATGCAAACCGTATGTGATGCAACACGATGAAAACCGCACGTACTCATACTCTCAGAACACTCCATCTGACTGTCTCAATTCTCGCTCGTCACACTCAGTCACTCAGCACTGTATGGTGCCTGCTACGGCGTGCAGCCTGATCCCATGAATAATAGTAAAGCCTATAAGGCATGTTGCAGCGTGCAACCCGATTCACATATAGCCCTAACGCCTGTTGCATCGTGCAAACCGATCCACATATAGCCATAAGGCATGTTGCGGCATGCAACCCGATCCACATATAGCCATAAGGCCTGCTACGGTGTGCAGCCCGATCCACATATAGCCATAAGGACTGCTCCGACATGCAGCCCAATCCACATATCTCACTCACACTCGACTCTCGGGTTCCAACTCAGTCATCAATCACTCCATCCTCTCGGCTCACAAATCTCATGCCAATTAGCCCAAAATGATAATAATATGTAACAA
Organism: Nicotiana knightiana; assembly: GCA_005239525.1. Lineage (NCBI taxonomy): Eukaryota > Viridiplantae > Streptophyta > Magnoliopsida > Solanales > Solanaceae > Nicotiana > Nicotiana knightiana. The sequence continues at coordinate 8,496 of ML369167.1, forward strand.
TAGATAGTAACAGAGACTGAGATATGATATGCAAATAATGGAGGTGACTAAGCACAAAATTGCCATCTAAGCAAATATTTCAACAACAGAAATGACCACGGTGGGTCTCAACAGGATAAACATATAGCTGAACATGATTTCTAACATGAATCGGTAGCTCAATTACTCTAACACCTTGAGATAATGTGAATGGATACAAGGTGTGATGGCTACACAGTACCACAGAATCAACCGGATCACAATTTCTATGGTGCACGCCCGTCACACAGCGTATGCATCACACTCAACACCAATCACATAACATGTAATTCAGGGATTCGTACCTTCAGAACCAAGTTTAGAAGTGTTACTTTCCTTGACCCGTGCTAATATCTACTCCAATAAGCCCTTGCCTCGCGAATCAGCCTCTGAACGCCTCAAATATAGCCACAAACAACTCGATACGATCAACACAAGCTGTAGGAATCAATTCCATATGAAAAAGCTAAGTTCTTAATCAAATGTCAAAAAGTTAACTTCGGGCCCACGTCTCGGAATCCAACAAAAGCTGCAAAATACAAACACCCATTCAACCACGAGTCCAACCATACCAAAATTACTCAGATCCGATCACAACTCGGCCTTCAAATCCTGAAATTAAAGCATAGGAAATTTCTACAATTTTCCCCCAATTTCAACCCCAAAACACTAATTAAATAATGAAATCAATGATATATTCACGTATATTAACCAAATCCGAGTTAGAATCACTTACCCCAATTAATTCCTCTAAAATCCCTCCAAGATTCGCCTGAATCCGAGCTCCCAAAGTCCAAATATGAAATTTCACTCTAACCCTCGTTTTGAGATTTTTATAATCTGCCCAGACATCCTCCATCGCAAACGTGGAAAGTCTCGCATTCGCGAAGCACAAAACTCAGCTGCCCAGAAATCCTCTTATGCGAAAGCGAAAACTCCCACGCAAATGTGATACACTGACTCCTCATACCTATGTGATCGCGAACGACTCCACGCGATCACGATGAACAAATGTGCGTGAACCCCAGCCTTCCCTTTTCCTCTTCGTGAATGCGACCTTACCCACGCGTTCGTGATTCACTGCCTCACCAACTTACCCGATCGCATACCTAAGCTCGCGAACGCATAGAACAAAATCTTAGCTGCCAAAATAACACTTCGCGATCATGATCCTACTCTCACGATCATGTACAAGGACCCCAGCACCAGCAAAATCAGCACTCTTCCAAGTTCTGAAATGCGCCGAACATGATCCAAACCACACCCGAGGCCCCCCCGACCTCAAATAAACATACCAACAAGTCCTAAAACATGATACAAACTTAGTTGAGGCCTCAAATCACATCAAACAACATCAAAAACACAAATCGCACCCCAATTCAAGCCTAATGAACTTATGATTTTCTATCTACATTCGTTGCCAAAACCTATCAAATTAACTCCGATTGACCTCAAATTTTGCACAAAAGTCATAAATGATACAACGGATATACTCCAACTTCCGGAACCAAAATCGGAGCCCGGTGACCACAAAGTCAACTCCCAATCAAACTTCTCAACCCTCCAAACTTCCAATTTCCAATTTTCGCCATTTCAAGCCAAAATCGCCTACGCACCTCCAAATCACTATCCGGACACACTCCTAAGTCCAAATTAACCCTACGGAGCTATCGAAATCGTCAAAACTCCATTCTGGAGACATTTACACATAAGTCAATATCAGATTAATTTTTTCAACTTAGGCTTCCAACTTTGGGACTAAGTGTCCCAATTCATCCCGAAACATCCCCGGAACCAAACCAACCACCCCTGAAAGTCACATAACAACCATTGAGCATAGAATAAGCAGTAAATGGGGGAACGAGGCTACAACACTCAAAACGACCGGCCGAGTCATCACAGTAATGCACAAATAGAACAGATACAACTTTTAACCAAGTTCTTGAGGATAATCAAGGGCATGGCTTAAACTAGGTTAACAATAGGTGACTAGAATACATGTAAAATTGACAACAAAAACTCATTTAGGATTTAGACCAATAACTTCAGGATATATTTATACAATGGAACTCACAAATGTGGCCACACAAACATGAAGGTTAAGAGAAGGCCTTCACAATGATGTTTTAAGGAATTATAAAATCATAAAATACATTTGAAGAGAGTAGGCAACTCAAACAACTAAGCTGGTGCATTTGACTACAATGACATGCATGTATTGGCCTTTAAGTGTTCACAATAACCATAGTCACATCTTTATCAAAGCAAATAATTCAAGTTCATGACATAGATCAACAGGTAGTAGTTTTAATCAATGTGAGACTGGCGAAATAGGCATGAAGAGCTCAGCAGGATATAAGAAAGGTTAAGATGAGAACATATATAGAGAATTATTAAGGTCTATTGATTAACTACAGAAACAACACTTAGATCACTCAACTTAGAGAATCATTCATTAAGTTCACAAAGATAGTCCATTAGCATTGATTTAACTTCAAATTACTAAAGAGACAGTTGGTTCGTACATACAATATCAGGGCATAATTGTCAATTATTAACCAATAACATACACCATAACCAAATAATCAACAAAGAATAATAGGGGCAAATATGATTTCAATTTAAATAATTAAAGAGATGAAAGACCGATATGCACTGACCTTCTTTTAAGCAGTAAACTGAATAGAGATTTTGTTTAAACATTTGGAATCAAAGCTCAAACTTCGACCAATAAATAAAACTCAGAATCAAAAAAGAGAGGAAGAAAGTGAGAAATCAGTTAAAAATCTAAGCTTTTGATTGTAAGATGATTCTTAGTGTATGTTGTTGTGTGTTCGTGTTAAGTCATCCTAGGTGAGAGCATTAAAGGCTCTATTTGTAGTGTCATTCAATAACTAGAGTTCAAACATATTTGAAATGGTGAATGGAAGATGACGATTATCGGATGAAGGAAGGAAATTTAGTAAAATCAAATAAAACATAGGGAAAATTATCAAAGGATTTTACTTGGCCAATTTAAGAATCAGAATCCATTGGCTAAGGCTCTAAAACCCAGAGGCCAAAACATTTGACCTCTAGGTATTGAATCCTCATGATGAAACTCTGAAGAAACTCCATGCATGCTCCGATTTGATAGAGCATAAGAGAAATCAAATGATTTGAAGTTTTATTTTTTTATCTAGGGTTTCAGACTTAGGCGATTTGAATATGAGAGAAAAGAGAGTAAAAAAGGAAAGGGTGGCGGCTGGTCAAGGGATAAATAATTTAGGGTTTGGGGTAACTGGACTGGTCTCATGGGTTTAAAATGGGAAACATGATCTAGGCCATTGGATCATTTGATCAACAACCCTGATAATTCGGGTATTAAAAGTTTTTAATGAGGAAAAACGGAGATCGTTGGATCTTTGTACTCCAATGGTTAAGATAAAATCTTGTGGTAGTTTTAAAATAATTTGTAAAGAAAGATAAACCTGGTTCGTTGATGGTGTGGATCGACGGTCAGGATTGAATGTATTTGTTTTATGAGTGAGTGTAGGCGGGTGACGTGGTGCAATTATATTGGTTCTCAAAGGTTGGGGCAATTTGTCAAAGTGGAATAGAGGATCGTTTGGACTGGGTCAAATGGGGTAATTGGGCTTGGGTATTTGGGTTGTTTTGATTTAAACAACCATTTCGTATTTAATTATACAATTACAAATGTAGCCATTTCGGTCTTTAACCCTTTTATTATTAATTTAAATAAATTTAAATAATTTCAATAAAATGTAATAGGAATTAAAATCATCAAATAAACTACTAATTATTATAATTAGTTAATTAATTATTAAATATCCTATTTTCTATTAATTTTGGTTTATTTAAAAATAGTAGGCTATTTTACCAAAATTAAAGAACAACCTTATTAAATTGGTTATAAACTTATGTAATGAATATAAAAATTATTTTAATGGTTTTAAAAATAGTAAGAGTGATATATTTGTAATTATAATACTAAATTATTAATTTAACACCATTAACTACTTAATTTATATAAAAATAAGTATTTATTAATTAGAAAATATTTTCAATATACTTACTGAAAATCATTAAGTGCCAGTAAATTAAATATAAAAGGGAGTGTCAAAATTGGCCGTCAACAGCTACGATGCATAGGTACGCTAGAATACATAGCTAAAACCAGGAAGAAGAGAAGAGTAGAAGGAGAAGCTTCAGTTATGCGCAACTAGGGAGCCTAGCTACGCAACCAGGCGTAGCTAGGATGCGTAGCTACACTGGCATGCATAGCTGAAACCAGAGGGGAAACAAGAGGAGCTTCAGATGCTTAGCTACGCATAGCTCCTACGCACCCAATTTTCTATAAATAGAAGGAGGTGGGAAGGGAGAATTTGAGCAAGGTTTTTGAAGTTTTAATATATTAGAGAGAGAATGAGTCAACCCCCACATCTTATACACTTCAAGGTATGATTTTTTGATACATTTATGATTCTATAACATCATTATATATTAAAAATAACACATATATGGTTCCAATCCATAGAAAATCACTTGAATCTTAAAGAATCACCAAGAATACCAAATAAGATATTTTCTAAGGTTTCTTTCAAAAGGTAAATTCTTCTACTCCAACCCCATTTATGAGATATAAATGAGTGTATATATGGTATTCATAATATTTAGAAGTAGTTGAATATGAGTGATTATGAAACCCTAGTTGGATATTGATGGTTGGTGATTGTGGAAGACATGAATAGTAACTTGGGGTAATAAATGAAGATTGTTTAATTGTTATAATCCTAATAGACTATTAATACTTTGAATGAGATTGTTAAGAATGCATGAATACATTTGGTAGGAAAGGTGAACCTTAAGTACCTATTTTCAAGAGTAAAGACCTAAATGGTTATTGTTGAGCGACTCTTAACTCATGTTGGATATAATTGTGTAGATTGTGATTAGTTGAAGATCTTGGGTACTTATGGTAAAGTTTTGGGAGCATATTGAGGTATGTTGAAACCTACTACTTCATGGAGTTTTTCCTCCAAATCGCATAACATAAAATGGTTTAGAACTTGACTTCTAATTGTGGATCCTAGCTTGTGGGTGGGGACGAGCGGGTTAGGATTACACCATTCCTTGAATTATAAATGATTAAGTTCCGTTCATGAGTTATTTTATTAAAAATATAAAGTGTAAATTTTTTGAAATATCTTTACATGTTGGAGTGACACTTGTTGAACTAAAAGATAAATTCTCATTTTGTTAAATTCTTTAACATGAAATCGAAGAAGGTTTTGATTTGATTTTTGTACAAATGTTTGAATCGGTTATGAACACCATAATTTGGTTTGAAGTATATTTCTTTGAGGCTTATAAGCTATGGATCTATTTTAGAAAATTCAAATATCTTGGGAGTTATTAGTGGAGACCACCGATATTGGTTCGAATTTTGAATTCGTTACCATGGAACTACACATACCAATGCAGGGACACATTCCAAGGTTAAGCTGAGGTTTGTGGGATAAAATCCCCTAATTTGTGGTCAAATTACCATTACTAAATGTAATGAGGTTAAGTCGGCTCATATGGTACTACGAGAAGCCGCCCAGACAAGTATGATCAAATACTTGTGGCTAGGTTGATCACCTAGTATTATTTCTATTATTTCGATGTCGGTATACTACTCCCGCTATAGGTAAAATCTCACATGACTTTGTTTGAACTTAAAGGCTAAAGGAGATGATTTTGAAATATGTTTTACATTATTATTTCATCTCCTTGTTTAACTTATGCATTGATATAAATACTTCCATGTTATATCAATGCATTGCATATCTCTTGCTTTTCTTTTCCTATCTTGTCCCACTCTTGGGGAAACAATTCATGATTCATACTAGGCATGTGGAGCTTAGGCCCTTTGGCCAAATTTTTATTTCTGTTTTCAGGCATCGGTCCTAAGCAGTGTAAGCCCCGTGGATAGGATAGCTCCACATCTCTAGTTGATACTTTTGTGGAGGCTCCACTCTTACTATCGTGTACCGGGGCTTGTCTCGGTCGACTATATTCATTCCGTGTCATAGAAATTTCATAGACAATAGTAGCTTATTTTTTTGGGTTGTAAGCTATGGCAACTCCTATGGCATGCATGAATGAACGAATACATTTATATCTTTTGTTTAATGAAAAAAATTATTTTAAGGTTAAGTTTCATGCATGGATTTTATTATTTAAAATGTTTATGCTTAAAAGGCTTTCGCATGCATATAGGCGAGGATTTATATATATGTTTGATTCGCTCGGATCAGATAGTGTGCCGAGTATCGGTCACGTGTATCTTGAGTTGTGTCACCAAGTCACAAAAAAATTAACACAAACTAGCATAACCTTGATATATGAACCTTTACTTAGAAAAAAAAAGACCTTAATATATGATCCTGAAAACGACATAACATGTAAAGAAGATATTAAGAGTCTCAATATTTAGCCAAACAACATAAAATATAATATACCCAGTTATGCCACCTAAACCAAATAGTATCCCGTAAAAATAAAAATTCTTAACGGATTAACGGTTTATTCGATAAGAAAATTGAGTGATCCGTCCCAAATTGATAAATCGTTAATTATAAAATTTCAATCCGTTTACCAACTATTACTCTGATATCAATAAGTTAATGTTGCGTTTGATTTTGAACAACCGTCGGTAATGTTAGGCAGTAGTTAAGTGAAGTGAGAGGTATTGTTAGAGGAAGAAGAGAGAGGACAGGTAAAATGGAATTGGAGAGTGAGATGGCGTGTGGCATGCCACCTCAATATTGTGTCAAATAGTATAATAATACATGATCATTTTCGAATATTAGAGGGGTATTATTGACATAAACGGCAAATAGCAACTTACTATTACGGTATCTCTCCAGAAAATGGAGTCAAACCTCTTCTGCTTCCGGTTAGTCCATCACGAATCGGAGCGCAGTGCATAGTGTAGCTAAACTTAATATTGCACTTTGATTCTTGATGGAACTCAAATTTCGACATCGAGATTACAGAGCTGAAGTAGAGATTCACTCCTTCCGCCGGATGCCAGCTCAGACTCATCCTCTCTCACTTCAATCACCGTCGTGTGATCAGGTTCAATGTTTTCTCTTTCTCGTATACATCAATCGCAGGCATTTGATTACTCCACTGTCCACAGCTTGCATTTTAAATCAATGGAAAATGTTGTAATGTATCACTTTGACTGGGCACGGTGTTTAAGAAAGAAAGACAAACTTGTAATCTAAAACAATATACATATTTGTGTAGCTATAAATTATCTCATTAAGGATAAAATGAGAAGTATAATTCTTTCTAGGTCAAACTAAAACATAGTGCATCACATACATTAGACACAAGGAGTAAGTTTTTATGACATTGTAACAAAAAATGGAATCAATGGTGAAAATTTTGGTTCGAGGTATGATCAGGTTTCTAAATGAAAGAAAGAAGACATACTACTAGTCTTATATCAAGGTTAAATACTTAAATGTCCTATGGTTCTGACAGATTAGGAATTTTTTTTTAAAATGTGGAGAAAATTTCAATTTTGAAAAGTTTAAGCTAATTAGTGATAGGTAAAGTTTCTTTTTTCACTGGTTAATTATGGAAGGAAAAGAAGTTATTAAGATGTTAATAAGTTAGAAGTGCATTCAAATTTTTTGTGTTCATATGTTTTATGCTTTATTGGGATTTGTGCAATGCAATTTCAGCCGAATAGAAGAAAAAGTTGTAGTTGTTGGACTTGATACTCCCTAGCGGCTTAAGCCTTAGGACAAGAAAGTGCACCCACACTCCTTACTGGTGTTAAGACTTGAGAAAAAAGAAGTTCACCCAAACGTGTGCAGAAATGAAGAACATGAGCGACATGGTCCCTTCTGCCGTAGTTTTGGTAGGCAGGGCTCATATTGTTAAGAACACTGACGTGCGCAAGTTTTTTTGTAAGTGGTGCCAACATTTTAAAAAGTGGAAGCATGAACATATTACTGCAACAACATCATGTTAAAAACACAACTGTGATCGTATTAATAAAACACAATTCAAGCACATTACAACAACTCTCTTGGACGAGCTTTCATTTTCTGAAAATGTATCTAAAATAGCTTCTTTCATCGATAGTCAATGACCCACCAAAGTTGAGAGAGATGACGAGGGAGATGAGAAGTTAGTAGAGTAGTATTAGCAAGAGAGCAAGCCCAAAATTTGCGAGGAAGAAGATTCTTTTTTCAAATTAGGTTCTAAATTCACTTATGTTATTTTGAAATAATTGTTTTCCTTGAGCTGAAATCTGCATTAATATTTGGGTTATCACAAAGGTCACAAAAAGTTCTTTAGCTTCGAAAAGAAAAGAAGGTTCTTTAGCTTGTCTTAGCTGATCCTTGCCTTGTAGGAGATCAGAGGTTCGAATCTTTGTATCTTTATCTTTTGCAAATCGAACTCACAAATTTCAAAAACATTCATCCAAGTAAACTTGAAAGCCCAACCTGTTTCAGCGGACTGATGCTGACTTCTTGTGCGATGGTATCATTTTACGTAATTTATACAATTTCTTTGCTTGGATACTCTCTCTCTCTCTATATATATAATAAAAAATTTCGATGAAACAGTATTGGATGATATTGCTTAAGCAAAGGTGCATTGGCCCCTCCCGGGGCCGATGCATGTACTCAACGAAATATGTCAGCAAGCTGGTCTGCACGCCACAGTTTAAAAAGAGAGAAAGAGAAGAAATACTTGAGACAAAAGAAAGTACTCCTATAAGGGAAGGGAATTATAAGCTATTCCAAAGTAGAGTTGAAACCATCATAGGAAAAGAAAACCAGATGATTGTATAAGATATGTACCTAAAATTGTACCCACTGTTGGTTGCTTCAGTATGGTAAAAGATTATAATGGTGATAAATATCACCTAGGTTTCATCAGTTGTTCAGTCAGTAACTCTACGCTATGATTTATCTTGGGACATTCAGATGCTTGGCCATTTCCTAATTTTTCGATCAATTGGTCGAGTCTGTAGGTTGATGTTATGGATTATGGCAGGGATGAGTTTTCTGATCCATTGAGGGGGAATAATCGAAAACCAGAGGATTCAGAGAAGGATTTAGGAAGCACAGCTGCTGAAATCACAGCAGAACCATATAGAGATATTACTATTAAATATCCAGGCAAGGAATGGACATCTTATAAGAAAGTCTTGATGCAAAAATTTCCTGTCTCCAAAATGATTTCTGTTTCTTCGGTTAGTATGCCTTTTTAATCTTCATACACCTGCTATTGAGCTGCATACAAATTGTCCAGGAAGTTGATCTTAGTGGATTCCTAGTTAGTGGTCTTCTTATGGGTTATGGTATAAATTTGTTTTAAAGTTGAGGTATCAATATTTCTATTTCTATTCAATGGGTCAATGGAAAATTCTTTTCTTATGCTGCAGTTGCTAGCTATATCTTATAACGAGATTGTGTGTGTGGCCCAAAGTGTTTTTTTTTTTTAACTTGTTTGGTGGGGGGGGGGGGGGGGGGGGGGGGGGAGGTGCTTTAACAACACTGCAACAAATTGCAAATGGTAGGTGGGTTTCTGTTGACCTTTAAGATTAATATCTTTTCATTGTCTACCTTTTGGGGTCATTCAAAGGTTTTTGCTTAAAAGGAAGACATAAAAGAGAAGGGGGAAAAAAAAAAAGAAACTAGGGTGTCAAAAAAAATATTATGAACTTCTAGTCAGTGTTTTACGTGTTAAATTTTTAATATTGTGCTGGGCTTCTGTATAACCTTTTCATTACTCCTTGCAGCTGTCAAGCTCAATTATGAAGACCGGCAAGGGTATGATATCCTCTCTGTATTTACTTTATGTGGCGCATTATTATTTTGAAATGTCCATAATACTCTACATATTTTGGCACAAAATAATATTCTGCTTTATACAAGGTTTAAAGCATTTTCGTTTAAGCTTATGATATGTTATTTCCTTGTAAATCTGACTTGCACCTAATCCAAAACTAGTTTTAATATTTTCTACCTGTGCAAATATAATATTAAGACATCTGACTCCTTAATCTGTGTGGCTCGATCAAAGATTGTCATATAAGATAGGGAAATGAAGTTGAAAAATGGACCTTGGGCCTAACTCAACCCCAAAAGCTAGCTTATGAGGTGAGTATTACCCAAAACCATATATATAAGGAAACCAAGAACCTCAAATCCCACCAATGTGGGACAACTCAACACCCCCTCACGCCCATGCCTGCAAATTGGAGCGTGGACAACATAAATGGGGGCCCAACATCGGTAACATTAATTGGGATGGGCCTGGCTCTGATATCATGATAAATGTACCTTGGGCCTAACTCAACCCCAAAAGCTAGCTTGTGAGGTGAGGATTGCCCAAGACCATATATATAAGGAGACCAAGAGCCTCAAATCCCACCGATGTGGTACAACCCAACAAAAGTGATATGAAAGCTTTTTTTCTTTATTTCCATGGACTTTTAAAGCTCTCTCATCCTTTTATTTCTGAAACAAGTGAGAAAAATGTAAAGAAAAAGGGTATCATTTGAACTTGTTTCTTATGTTCGAATAGCTGTTTTATTTCCTCGGCAATAATTGGTATGATGATTAAATACTGTAGGCACTGAGAAACCCTCAGTAAGTGCACATCTAGAGGAGCTAGATGATCCTCAGAGATTTGCTGAAGAAGGCATTAAATATATCACCCTGCAGGAGTATGTCTCACGCTTAACTGAACTTAAAGATGAAATTAGTCGTGCCTGGCATGCAAACGACCGCGTAACCTCCTTTAAGTTTTCAATCAAGGTAGTTTTTGTTCTAAACTATCTCACATTTGCTTCTTGCTGGATTCTGCACTTACCAATCAAGTGATCATTCTTTTTGGATAAGTACCCCTTAGTTTAGCAATTTTATTTCGTATTCATAGTAAGTTTCAAACTTGCTAATTAATAATACTGGGCTCACAGCTTAATCTGGTTGAATTGGGTTATACCTGATCAAGTGATCATTCTTTTTGGATAAGTACCTCTCTGTTTAACAATTTTATTTGGTATTTGTTCAATAAGTCAGTTTCAAGTTTGCTATTTAATAATACTTGGCTCATAGCTTAACTGCTGCCTTGGGTTATTCCTGAGTACAAACCTATAGCATCTAACAACAATAAAGTCCAAACTTATTCTATCTCTACATTGATTTGAGGCAAAAATTGCAGACCGTTCCCTTTTCTCTGCTGCCAATCCATGACAGCTGATGCTGAAAAGATAAATTCAACTGTTAAGATACAAACACTACTCACCTGATATTCTGATATACCAACATATTTCCAAGAAATTAAATGTAAAAAGCATGATTGTATTGCTTTCTTATAATTCATTAACAGGAGAAGTTGCTTCTCGTCCCTGCTCACTGATTCCAACAGTAAACGAATAATAAAGGATCATTAATCAACTGATCAGTTGAACCACAGAATATAATAACTTAGACTCTTATATAACATCAGGTGGCCTGTTGGCATTTTCTACTACTTTGGATTTTGAGCTTAATGTGCCTTGACTTCTCTTGTTTAGGTTGCTAAGCTACTGTCGGATACATCTGTACTACAATTTTATCCAACATTATTTGTCCTAGCTACAGAAATACTTGATATGTTAGGGGATATGGTATGGGAACGCATCAGGCAGAAAGCTGAATACACTGAAGACGGGACATTAGTCCATTTACCAGGTATAGCTCTCACATTTACCCTAGTTCTGCTTCCCCGTGACCAACTGGCACTCTAATCTCCAGTAACCAGCGCCAATCTTGTCATATACGTTTACTGTGACCCAATTCTAGTTTCAAATGCAGTTAAAAGTTTGTCTGTCATCCTCGATTGGAAGTGAAAGTCTGCCACTGTTAATTTTCATGGCAAACTGTAGAATCCTTAGGCCCATGGTTAGGATAGTAGATATCTTGGCAACGAGTTATGGAAATCATCTTACTGTTACTGTTAAGCCAGATATTAGCATCTTAAGGATCTCCAATTCTTATTACAACTAATCACAGTCTAAGAGGAACTTGGTGGGATTACTATATGATGATGAAATGCTGGATAAGTCAATCGTCGTGCTGTTAAAATTCCAAATCAGAACTGCGTGGAAAGCATTTCTTATTTTTTCATTTGTACTATTTTATTTTTAAGTTGAAGGAAAAGGTTTTAATGTCTTCAATACACCTAAACATTAAGATATCTATCCAAGTTTTGTTTCTTCTTTGTTTTCAGTATTCTGATATCCTTGATGTAATTTTTCTGGTTTCCTGAGTCTCATATATCCCTAAAAGACACGCTTGATCTATCGCAGATAACTTTCGAGCAACTGAAATCTGTGCCGAAGCCAAAGAAACCTGCTGTAACTGGTTCTTCAAAGTTGGTTCTATCCGCGAGCTATTGCCACGCATGTGAAGTCCCCAGTTCTCAATTGCTGTCTTGTGTCTTTGAAGTTCTTGATTCTGCTTCATTATTTTTATCTTTAGGCGTCTGTTATTCAAAAACATGATGTCCTTAACTGAGACGCTGGAATGGATTAGGAAGCATTAGAGAGTTTTTGAAAATTTGACACATTTAAGGAATGATTTTTGGATATTCGTTCCGTCTTAAAGTGATAATCTTGGTACACTAGAGATAAATTTGTAGCATCTCCGTACAAGCTGGACATTTATCACTGTATTGCTGGCATGGTAAATTTTGAGTTATCTGGAACCTACATTGCCATCTGGTTTGTCTATCCAACTGCTTTCATCATAATTATAAAAGTGAAGCAGATTTCCTCCTCCCCCCTCTTGACTGGGGATGATTTGAAGTTTTCAATGATAATTCCGCCTCTGGAATTCGTGGTTTCGTGCTCATGTTTCTTATCAGCTGAGCGGCTTTTGGAAGGCTTTTGGAAGCTGCTAAGAATTGAAAATTGTTAATATGACAAGAGCACATTGTAAATATGAGAAATGCTTAGAATCCCTATAATTGTATAATTAGGAATATAAAATTTCTTCCTTTATTGCATTATACTTGTAAAGACTATTTAAACCCAACCTGTTTGAGGAATGACCAAGCAATGCAATCACCGAATCCCTTCTTCTCTTTTCCTTACAGAAGCAAAGTGTCTGTAACCTATGTAAGATATTATTTTTTAGAAGGATTAACCTATGTAAGATATTATTGCAGGGAAAAAACCAAAATCATCTTTTTCATTTCTTTTTTCTTTTTAAACTTAAAAGATTGTGCATGAGTTTATGTTTCCGTCAGTCTTGCCGTTGAAAAATACTGTTCTGCGCAGATACTTGGAGCTAGCCATATTCCATTGCTGGCGTTTCCTTTTGCAAAAACCTGCTGATACTCTTCCACGACTAGTTATGATGGCGAGAGGCATTGCAGATCCATTAGTTTCGTTTTATTGCCGCTTATATTTGGCCCACTGTGCACAAAAGTTACCTCAACGGGATATAGGTAACATTATATGTACTTTACTTGTTTAGTCATGAAGGTTAGCTATACTATGAAAAATTGATAGATCAATATAGTAGTGGCTAGAGTAAAATACACTAGGTGATTTTCATCTGCCTAAGCCTGGGTAGGTAGAGTAAAGTTGCCTAGCACTGATACCGATAAAAGGTAGCAGGTACCCGGCGGAATAGTCGAGGTGTCTAAAACACCACCTTTATAAAAACAACACAATAGTTAAATAAGGGATTAATGCAAGCTCGCAGAGGTTGAAAGAAAATGAAAAGTAATGTACCAGAGTAACTGTTAGGCAAGTAGGGAGTTGTACTGGCTATGTAGTGATTAGTGAATGTTGTAGTAGTCCTTGGGGTTTTGTCTCTTGTTTGGATCTTTATTAATTGAAGATACTTTTTAAATTATCTCCTTGTTGTATTAAGACCTTATTTATTTACTTTGTTCCATTTTAAATGGTTCTTTCTTTGCTAGAATATAAAGCCTCACGTAGGATTAAGTTTTAAAATTTAATCTTTGTATTATAAACCTTGATATAAAGGAGAAAAGAAAATAAAGAATTTGGGAATTGGAGCTTGATTATTCCCTTAGACGGTATTAAATCAGTAACTTTGATATGGCGCTTAGAGAGAATCTCTCTATAAGCAAAGAAGTTCAAAGTTAGTCGAACAAAGACATCTTGGCTTGGCTAACATTGACTTTCAATGGGAAGTGCAGTCAAATATTAGCTGAGAATGAACCAATTTTCACGCTGTCTTTGTTAACATGTAGTTGAAAGGAAGGAGTTTCTTGTGATTTGTCTAATTGGAAGATTTGGAAAATGGGCGGACTCGTCGAACTTGATAGCTTCACTGGAGCCATGGGCGATATCAATGCGGCTGAAAGTCTCGGCAATGATTGAATCCATATTACTTTTTCACTTTGCTTGTGAAGAGGAAGTACTGAGAGTTTTGGGTGAGGGATAAGATGGTTGGAGAAACTAATTACTATTAGAGATGGTTGGAGACTACTCGTTGTGAAATTCAATGGAGAAGGAAGGAATAGGATATGCTGGTCATGAATGTCGCGGGTTGCATGCTCATCTTTGTTCAAATGCTTTGTTTATGTGAGAAAGCACGGGAGAAAATATTATTGATTGATTAATATTCTATGTTACAATAAACCCTATTTATATGTATACATAACACATAACATACTCCTATTACATATGGGACTAGGACTAATAACATACATTGACCTAACTTTTCTAACACTCCCCCTCAAGCTGGTGCATATAAATCATATGTACCGAGCTTGTTACATATGTATTTAATACGAGGACCAGTGAGGGACTTGGTGAAAATATCTGTAAGCTGATCATTCAACTTCACAAACTTTGTAGCAATATCTCCCGAGAGTATCTTTTCTCTAACAAAGTGACAGTCAATCTCAATGTGTTTAGCACTCTCATGGAACACTGGATTTGACGCAATATGAAGAGCAGCTTGATTATCACACACAAGTCCCATCTGACTAATCTCACCAAATTTCAACTCCATGAGCAACTGTTTGATCCAAATTAGCTCACATGTTGCCATAGCCATTGCTCGATATTCTGCTTCTGCACTAGACCGAGCAACTACATTCTTTTTCTTGCTCTTCCAAGACACCAGATTTCCTCCTACTTAGACACAATATCCAGACGTAGAACGTCTATCAAAAGGTGATCCTGCCCAATCAGCATATGAGTATCCAACGATTTGCTCATGGCCTCGATCCTCAAACAATAAGCCTTTGCCTGAAGCTGATTTTATATACCGAAGAATGCGGACAACTGCATCCCAATGACTATCACAGGGAGAATCCATAAACTGACTCACAACACTCACAGGAAAAGAAATGTCAGGTCTAGTCATTGTGAGGTAATTTAATTTACCAACCAACCGCCTATATCTTGCAGGATCTCTAAGAGGCTCCCCTGTCCTGGAAGAAGTTTAGAATTCGGATCCATCGGAGTGTCAACAGGTCTACAACCTGTCTTTCCCGTTTCCTCAAGAATATCTAAGGCATACTTTCGTTGTGAGATCACAATACCTGAGCTAGACTGAGCGACTTCAATACCCAGAAAATACTTTAATCTGCCCGGATCCTTTCTGAAAGTGCTGAAAGAGATGTTGCTTCAACTTACTAATACCATCCTGATCATTGCTGGTAATAACAATATTGTCAACATAAACGACCAGATAAATACAAAGATTTGAAGCAGAATGTCGATAAAATACAGAGTGATCAGCTTCACTACGAGTCATGCCAAACTCCTGGATAACTGTGCTGAACTTACCAAACCAGGCTTGAGGAGACTGCTTTAGACCATAGAGGGACCGGCGCAACCGACATCAAGGCCACTAGACTCCTTCTGAGCAACAAAACCAGGTGGTTGCTCCATATAAACCTCATCCTCAAGGTCACCGTGAAGAAAAGCATTCTTAATGTCCAACTGATTGAGAGGCCAATGGCGAACAACAACCATGGATAGAAAAATGTGGACTGATGCTATTTTAGCCACGGGAGAGAAAGTATCACTGTAATCGAGTTCAAATATCTGAGTATACCCTTTGGCAACAAGACGAGCCTTAAGTCGATCAACCTAGCCATCTGGACCAACTTTGACTGCATACACCACAACCCACGGTCGATTTACACGAAGGAAGAGGATCAAGCTCCCAAGTACCACTCGTATGTAAAGCAGACATCTCGTCAATCATAGCCTGTCGCCACCCGGGATGAGACAGTGCTTCACCTGTAGACTTAGGGATGGAAACAGTGGACAAAGATGACACAAATGCACAATGGGATGATGACAGGAGATGGTAACTTAAACCAACATAATGGGGATTAGGATTAAGTGTGGACCGTATACCTTTTCGTAGTGCAATTCGGTTGATTAAGAGGAGACAAGTCCGCAGTATTAGCAGGATCAGGTGCTGAACGTGAAGCTGGACCTGATGCTGGGTGCGGACGACGATGATAAGTCAGGAGTGGTGGAGCTGTAGAAGGTTGAACTGGACTAGGTGGTGGCACTGAATCTATAGTTGGTGGAACTGGACTAGGTGGTGGAACTGGACTAGGTGGTGGCACTGGAGCTATAGGTGGTGGAGCTGCAACTGGATCTATGGAGGAAGATGAACGGGAGATAGTGATTGAATCTCCAAAAGACTGAACTGGTAGCACCTCAGAAATGTCTAAGTGATTAACTGGACCTGTGAAGTATGATTGGGTTTCAAAGAAGGTAACATCAGCAGACATAAGAAACCGCTGGAGGTCAGGAGAATAACATCGATATCCCTTTTGCGTTCTCGAGTAACCCAAAAATATGCACTTAAGAGCACGAGGAGCTAACTTATCTTTTCCTGGAGTAAGGTCATGAACAAAACACGTACTCCCAAAGACACGGGGTGGAAGAGAGAACAAAGGTAAGTGGGGAAACAGGACAGAGAATGGAACTTGATTCTGGATAGCTGAAGATGGCATACGATTAATAAGATAGCAAGATGTAAGAACTGCATCCCCCCAAAAACGTAGCGGAACATGAGATTGTATGAGTAGGGTACGAGCAGTTTCAATAAGATGTCTATTCTTTCTTTCAGCTACCCCATTTTGTTGGGATGTGTACAGACAAGATGTTTGATGAATAATCCCATGGGAGTTCATAAACTGCTAAAATGGGGAAGACAAATACTTTAGGGCAATGTCACTACGAAATGTGCGGATAGAAACCCCAAATTGATTTTGAATTTCAGCATGGAAGGTCTGGAAACCAGAAAACAACTCAGATCGATTTTTCATCAAAAATATCCAAGTGCACCTGGAATAATCATCAATGAAACTGACAAAGTAGCGGAATCCCAGAGTAGAACTGACCCGACTAGGAACCCAAACATCTGAATGGACTAAAGTAAAAGGTGACTCTACTCGATTATCAAGTCGCCGCGGGAAATGGGAGCGGGTATGCTTACCGAGCTGACATGACTCACACTCTAGAGTGGACAAGTGAGATAAGGCAGGTACCATTTTCTGAAGTTTTAACAAACTAGGATGTCCCAACCGTTTATGTAATAAATTTGGTGAATCAGTAACGGGACAAGTTATTGAAGGAAGACAAGATGCGAGTCCATGTGATTTTGCAAGGATAAGGTAATAAAGGCCATCTGATTCACGTCCGGTACCAATGATCCGTTCCGTACTGTGTTCCTGTATTAAAACAAGGTCATCAAGAAATAAAACAGTAGATTTAAGTGATTTGGCTAAGCGACTAACGACTATGAGATTAAAAGGACTACCAGGCACATAAAGAACTGAGTCTAAAGGTAAGGAAGGAAGTGAACTTGCTTGACCTATTGCAGTTGCCAAGGCTTAAGACCCATTGGCCATTGTGACTGTTGGAAGAGATTGAGAATATGAAATACTAGTGAAAAGAGATTTGTTACCAGAAATATAATCAGATACACCTGAATCAATGACCCAAGACTCAGAAGTTGAAGATTGGGAGACACAAGTCATGCTACTATCTGTTAGAACAACGGAGGCTAATCCTGAAGATGTCTGTTTACGTGCTTTGTACTGAAGGAACTCAATATAATCCGGTAAAGAAACCATCTGGATTGGATTCAATGCATTGGATCTAACGGATTGTGAGTCTAAGGCTTCTAATAAGAATGACATTATAATGTTCACGCTGGAAAAAATCAGAAACCCNGGAAATCACTTTTTTTCACTGCTATTGTTCACCGGAAAACACTGTAGCTCGCCGTAAAATAAAAAAGTCGTCGGAATCTGATTTAACCTTGATGGGTAGGCTCGGAAAAGCCTCGCGATCAGGCTGTACTAAAGAAGGACGGCCAAAAAATGGCCGGAAACAAGCACACGCGCCGGCGCGTGGGACAGACGCGCCGACAGAAACCCTCCTCTGATCGGCACGTGAGGGCGCGTGGGGTGTCTTTTTCCGGAGATTTTTTCTGGGGTTTGGTCGCCTCTGTCTTAGGGACCTTGTGGTGGTGTTGGATTTTGCACAACACCAAGGAAAAATGATTTTGTTGCGGACAGCCTCCTAAGTCACCGGAAAATTGCACGGTGCCGAGGTCTTTCTTCCCGGAAGTCGCTGGAATGATGCACAACGATAAATTTCTCACTATTGCTCTGATACCATGTGAGAAAACAAGGGAGAAAATATTATTGATTGATTAATATTCTATGTTACAATAAGCCCTATTTATATGTATACATAACACATAACCTACTACTATTACATATGGGGCTAGGACTAATTACATACATTGACCTAACTTTTCTAACAGTTTAGAAAGGCAGGAGATGTTTGCGTGGACATCATTGATGTGAAGTGCAATATGTTTGTGTAGACATCATTGATGTGGAGTGCAATCTAGTAGACCTAGCTAAGGCCAATTTATATGAAAAAAAAAGGGAAAATGTGATGATTTCCATGTGATGGAGAGTGGTGACTTAAGTTTCATCCTTGCTTAACAGAAGTTTTTAGCTCTGAAATTGTGGACAAGATTGGAAAGGAAGGGGAAGGAGGAGAGGAGAACCAAAGGGTGATGGAGGACATGACAAAAAAAAAGTACGTTTGAAATGGGCGAGGGGCTAGTAGTTGGGAAAAATAGGGGCTTAGCCATAAACAATTAAATTGGGAGGGCTGGTCAATGGGTGTTTTTAAAATAAAGGTTAATTGACGAAGATGAATGGGGCAAAAGGACAAATTTACCTTAGATTAGTGAATCAGTTTGGACATCAAACTTGGACCAATTTAGTACTCAACACAATTTCCTCTGGTCTAAACGAAGTTGAATCGGCCTTAATTGTCGAAATAATTAAAAATCACTTTTTCTTCGATTCGACCTTGTTTAGATCGGAGAGAACCATGTTGAGATCTTCAGAGGAATTTGGAAATGTCTTATGTCCTTGCCGAAAATACTATATCCTCTTCTTTGTGCGGTGATCAGATTTTGTTTTTGCAATCTCGCTAGCGTTAAAGATGCCCCAATCTAGTGGGAGTATACTATAATAGATTTAGAAATTTTAGATAAAACGAAAAAATCGGAAGATTTTGTAGGAAAAAGAGACCCCCCCCCATATAGGATGCTACCTTTAGCTCTTATGTGGTAGGTCGTAAGGAAAGATGTAGAAGGGCATTTGATGGGGTTGAGAATCTTGAGGAATAGCTTCTTGTCTGTAATTTCTTTTTGGGGCACCATAGAGTTTCCGGTTTGTATTGATGATTGGATGACTATTTTAGAGAACCACATTTTATTATAGCTACTTTTAGTATATTGCTTTGTGTACGGGGATTTCCCATATCAATAAATCCATTTACATCAAAAGAACAATTAATTTCAGCATCCTAGATACAATACTGTTGATTTTAATCCAACTCCTCAAGGTTGAGATCCAAAGAACCGTCTCTTTTGAAGTGCATGACTTCACCTATGAAATGACAACCCGCCACTTCGCATTGCTTCATTATTGTAGCCGATAAAGCGATGGCTTTTAATGACATTGGTTAAAATTGAGAGAGTAGATAAAGATGCCCTTCCATCAACATTCATAGAAGGAGGGAGGAGTTTGTCAAAATAGACAAGGGAGAAGTGCTTAGTTTTGCGAAATTTTTGGGAGTGACTTCGTGGGAGGAGGACAGAGTTATTAAAGTGCTAATTGATTGTGAGCATGAGTCAAAAGGGGTTAGCTACGAGAGTAAGGTTAGTAGAGGGGAAAGACAAAGGGGATCAAGGGAGGAGCATGAGGTTGGGATAACATTGTAGTGTATCAAAGGAGGTTTGGAGGAGTATGGGTGATTTGTTGGATCAAGGGAGGGAACGAGAAGTTGTCGATGGAGGTTAAGATTCTCTCATGGAATGTGGGTGGATGAATGTCCTAATTAAGAGGGGCATCATCAAGGTGAGAATTATAAGAGGGGAGTGGGGATATCTGTTGCGTGTTCAAGAAATGAAAAATGAATGTCTTAATGGACTAAATTGTGTGGGCATGGGAATGGAAGGTGTGAAGTATGATTGGGTTGTGATAAGGGGGAGGCGGGTGGCATTCTATTGTTTTAAGATGGACAAAAAAATGGAGGTAATGAAGATGAGAAAGAGGGAGTTCATAGTTGCAACTCAGATTGGAAACGAAGGGAGTGGTGAAGAATGAGGTTTTGGAGGAGTGCACTGACAGGTGGGATGGGCTCAAAGAAGAATTTTGGGAGGAGATGACCACCTCAATGACGAAATAGGATGTCCCTAAGTTTAAGAGGGTCTTCTAACACGATGTGATTGATGTAGGAAAGACTGGGATGTAGAACAGTGTCTAAGCCAATTGGGGAGTTTTGGAGTTTACTAGTAATTATATTTGGTGTCTAAGCCAATGGGGAGAGTTGGAGTTTACTAGTAATCAATCTCTTATTGATCTTCCTTTACCGGAACAAGTCTCACATGAACCAAGGCAGAGGATTCTACTTCAAAATACGTTGAACACATTCTTGGTGTCCACCGTGTGCCAGATGAATTGCAAGTTCCACAGTTAGGTTGACTTCAAATTATTCTCTTTGTCATGCAAGATTGTTGCAGAGAAGGAGTATATACTTTTTTCGAGTCAAGGGCATATGGCTTAAGATAATTGATTTACACACTTCCTTTCCGACTTGCAAGGAAGTTGAAGATACTAAAAGGGGACATAAGGGAGCAAGAAGATTTTCGGGAGGGGTAAGTTAAGGGAGTTGATGTGGAGAGCGTCGAAAGGTTCAGAGAGTCAGAGGAGAGGGGGAGAATGAGGATGACGAGGTATAAAGGGAGGTAGCTACATTGTCAATAGTGCAAGAGACTAGCCGGAGGAATACTAAGTTTTTTCACCGGGTGGTTGTAACAAATAAAAGAAGGAATTTTATAGAATCTTTAAAAGAGAACGAGGTAGTGTTCGAGGAAGAGGAAGAAGTAAAAGGGAGATTGTGGGCATTACAAGTAATAGTATAGCAAGGAGGTGAGTTGGATACATAAGTTGGGAGGAATAGTGTTTAACAAAAATAAGAGATGAAAGGGGGTAGTGGGGGTTATAGTAGAAGAGATGGTGAAGGAGGCGGTAGAAAGTTGTAGAAGAGACAAGGCATCAGGATAAAAACAAAATTATGAAAGATAAAACATCACAAAGAACAATTCAATGGAGGAAAGCTTTGATCCAAAGCTTCAATGAAGAAGAAAGGATGAAATCAAAACCCGTTTTGCAGAAGGGTAAACACCGGTTTGTTAGTCGAACGTTTTGTGACAAATTTTGGTAGATGCCGATTATTTAAAATTATATGGGGGGAAGAGGACCCAGATAGGTTGCTCGGCGTGCGAAAGGTTGCTGAAGATGAAATTACACGCCGCCACGTGTGTTGGCGAACAACGGAGTTGTTGTGGTGCATGTGAATCACACATGCGTTTTCTCGTTGCAGGTCTTCTTCCTCATAGGTTACTGGTAGCTGGGCCTTCTTCAAGACTAGAAAGTGAGGATCAGATGTCAACTGCTAATGGAAAATTGAAGAAATCAAATTTGTTCTGCGCTGGCCTGGCTTCTTTTTTCAATTTTGCTGTTTATTTTTTTTTTTGCTTCTTTTAAGACAGAAAAAAGGGTTTCGAGAAGGGGCTACCATCTTGGCTCTGATGTCAGAGGCGGATCTAGGATTTAAACTCTATGGGTTAAACATTTAAGGTTTTTAGATTGAACCTATTATATTTTTAAAGTTATGGGTTCTGACCCACTGTGTTGCTATTTTAGTAAATTTTTACCCTAAATTTATACTCCACGTCGAAAGTACTGAATTCAGATAACTCTACATACGTCTGTCTGATGTCATGTTGAATGAGATTGGAAAATGTGATCTTTTTGTTCTTTTCATAAGTGTACGGGAAAATGTGATCTTGGCTCTTGCCACTCAAAGAATTCTACCTTTTGCTGAAATATATGCAATTTTGGGACCGCTTTTGGACACACCAAAATCACCATTCGATATCTTTGTTGCTGTTGTTTTATTTGAGTAAACTAAATGTCAGAAAATGCAGGTCCATTTAACATACTGTGGAGTTGACTGCTCAGTGCTTTGTCTGATCACAGTCTAAACTCTTTTCCTAACATTTGTTTTGGGCATCAAACAAAATACTCTTCTAGTTACCACCCCGCCCATTCTTTCCTTCTTTTGGTTCACCGTGGGAACTTAGGAGCTTCCAGATTTTGCTAGCATTTCAGATATTTGAGTTGTAAGCTTGAACTTTATATGTTGGCAAAGTATTACATCTTTGGTGATCTGATCTGATATGCTGTCAGTTTTATTGTATATTCTTGAATAATTCATTTGTTTTTTTCTCACAGGACATCTCATAATTTCTATGAATGACATGAACACTCTTCTGATGAATGGTGCACATATTGCATCTGTTGAGAAAACATCTGGAGTTCTATCAGGAAATCGAAGTTCAAAATTGGGCCTGATGGAACCAGCTATTGAATATGTTATGAAATGCTTGTTCAGGGAGTCATGTGAGGTTGGTAATTAATAGCCATTCTTTCTTGTTTTCTGGTTTTGCTTCCAGCAAGGTGTGCTGTGCCTTGGTGTTTTATCACATTCCGACAGACGTATTTACAATTTAAACTGGGCTGAGTTTTGGAATAAGTAGTTATGGTTCCACTTTTTTTTACTTTATTTTAGTGACATCACTCATAGACATTAACTCTCTTTTAAAGATGTGAAAGGGTGTTAAGATAATCTCTAGAAACCGAAAACAAAACACTTAACGCACTATGAGGATGGTTTCAGGAAGTTGAGCAATGGGATCGGAACCTGAGGTAGGTTATCTATGGGAGGGAAGGTCTTGGTACAACAGGAGTGGATAGGAAAAGAGGGAAATGAGGTGCTGTTTGAGGAGATAAGGTGTGGGAAGGAAAGGGAAGAAGAAGTAGAGAGGAAATTCAGAGAATGTAGGGACGGGAAGAATGAGGATAGTGAAGTAGGTGAAGGGTTTGGGTAGTAGAGGGAGGGTGAAAACATAGAGGAGAGGGAAAAAAAACATGTAGGTTGAGAAAGGGTGGAGGGAACAGGGTAGGGTGCAGTCAAAGTCGAGGGAGCTGGCCGTAATAGAGTGGGGTAAGAGAGATAGGGGCATTCAGAAGCGAGGGAGGTGGCTAAGAAAGGGTGGGTAACAGGGGAAGTGGGCAGGGGGCATTTATTTTAAGGGCCGTTGTAGTGGGTTCATTTTCTATTTTATTTGAACTATTTTGAGATTGATCAGAAGGCAAACATTTCCAGCAAAAAGAGCTGTAATTTTCATTTTCTTAAACATAATGGAATAAGGGTAGGGTTCGTTTTTGGTTGGCGCCTAGCCTGAGCAGTTGATCTTTGTTGATCATCAGTAAAAACACATGCTGTTTCAAACCACAGGGAGCACAGGTGAAGCAACCCACCTAATGCTGAGCAAGAAGATGGTTTTCTTCCTGGATTTTGTGGTGGAGTCTCTTGGTCCTATACCAAATGTCTATTTCAACTGTGCTACCTTATTCTTAGACAACATATTAAATTAAAGCTGAGCTATTTGCCAACTTAGGCTGCTTTCTACTCTTTTCTGGACAGAAAGTGATCTTTTTTTTTTTATGGAAGGGTAGGATCTGAGCAGAAAGTAATCTTTAATCTACTAGCACATATCTAGTGACCAATTATTTTTTTGTTGGAATAAGTACATGCGCAACAAGATAAATCCCTGTCTTTGCGCCACCTTCGCCTTGCCCTTGATTTTGACTCAAAATCGAGTAAGAAATAACTAAATGTTGCTAGATTGGAGCGAAATTTGTTCTTTCTTTTGTTCACATTACTAGCTGTTATAAGAAAAGCATATATACTTTGTGTTAGTTTATAGTAGCCAATTAGGAGTAAATAACCTTAACCTTAATCCTATATGTATTA
>ML369171.1:0-24074 GCA_005239525.1 Nicotiana knightiana
ATTAATTAATTTATTGAATTTTGTAGGAATATATAGTAGGTTAAAAATTACATGCTCACACTAATGAGTTAGTTATTGAGTGGAAAGGAAATGGTGTTGTGCCAAAGGGTAGGTTTATTTCCTACCTTAAGGCCTCGAAGATGATTAAAAGGGGGTGTATTTATCATTTGGTCCGATTTGCGGACACCACTTCGGAAGTGTCTGCCCCCGAGTCCGTCCCAGTCGTGAATGAGTTTCTTGAAATATTTTTGGACAAGCTTCCAGGGATTCCGCCAGATAGAGAGATCGATTTCGGGATTGATGTATTTCCAGATACGCAGCCAATATCTATCTCACCATAAAGAATGGCGCCAGCAGAGTTGAGGGAGTTAAAGGAGCAGTTGAAAGACTTATTAGAGAAGGGGTTCATTCGGCCGAGTGTGTCGCCGTGAGGCGCTCTGGTTCTTTTCGTTAGGAAGAAGGATGGGTCGCTTCGGATGTGTTGATTATCGGCAGCTCAACAAAGTCACTATCAAAAACAAGTATCCATTGCCTCGGATAGATGAATTTTCGACCAAGTGCGGGGTGAAAGGTTCTTCTCCAAAATTTATTTACGGTCGGGGTATCACCAGTTGAAGATCAGAGGACAGGATATTCCTAAGACTGCCTTCAGAACTCGTTATGGCCATTTTGAATTTTTGGTAATGTCCTTTGGACTGACCAATGCTCCAGCGGCTTTCATGGATCTTATGAATCGGGTTTTCAAATCGTTTCTTGACTCCTTCGTGATTGTTTTTATTGATGGCATCCTTGTCTACTCGCGAAGTCGGAAGGATCATGCTAATCACCTCAGGGCAATTCTGCAGACTCTTCATCAGCACTAATTATATGCCAAGTTTTCAAAATGTGAATTTTAGTTGGAGTCAGTCACATTTTTGGGTCATGTTGTTTCCAGAGAAGGGATTAAGGTTGATCCCCAGAAAATCACAGCGGTAAAGGATTTTCCTAGACCAACTACCCCGACAGAGATTCGCAGTTTCTTGGGTCTGGCCGGGTATTATCGGAGATTTGTGGAAGGGTTCTCTACCCTCGCCTCCCCATTGACTAAATTGACGCAGAAGGAAACTAAGTTCCAATGGTCCGACGCTTGTGAGAAGATCTTTCAAGAATTGAAATCAAGATTGACTTCAGCACCGGTGTTAACTTTGCCAGAAGGCACGGAGGGATTTGTGGTTTATTGCGATGCTTCAAGGGTTGGTTTGGGATGTGTGATGATGAAACACGGGAAGGTTATATCCTATGCTTCTAGGAAACTCAAGTATCACGAGAAGAATTATCTGACGCATGATTTAGAACTCGTGGCAGTTGTGTTTGCATTAAAAATCTGGCGGCATTATTTGTGTGGGGTCCATGTGGACGTGTTCTCAGACCACAAGAGTCTCCAATATTTGTTCAAGCAGAAGGAGTTGAATTTAAGGAAGCGGCGTTGGTTAAAATTTCTTAAGGATTATGATATGAACATTCTGTACCATCCGGGAAAAGCAAACATAGTGGCCGACGCTCTCAGTCAGAAGTCTATGGGTAGTTTGGCTCATTTGGAGGAAGATCAGAGGCTGTTGGCTCGGGAGGTTTGTTAATTGGCTAGTCTGGGGGTCTGTCTCTCGACCTCAAACGGAGGTAAATTCATGGTGCATAATGGGGCAGAATCATCGCTTGTAGAGTAAGTCAAGGAGAAGCAGTTTATTGATCCAGCATTGGCGCAGTTGTGAATGGCAAGATTTCAGCATTTTCACTTGGAAGCGATGATGGTGTTTTGCGGTGCCAGGGAAGGCTATGTGTTCTTGATGTGGATAATCTTCGGCAGAGGGTGATGGCGGAAGCTCACAGTTCCATATATTCCGTGCACCCAGGTTCCACGAAAATGTATCAAGATCTCCGGGAAATTTATTGGTGGAGCAGTATGAAGAGAGGTGTGGCGGACTTTGCATCTAAATGTCCGAATTGTCAGCAGGTGAAGATCGAGCATCAGAGTCCTGGTGATTGACTTAGATTATGGAAATTCCAATGTGGAAATGGGAAATGATCAACATGGATTTAGTGGTAGGGCTACCTCGCACTCAGCGTAAGTTCGACTCGATTTTGGTGATAGTGGACCGACTCACGAAATCAGCTCACTTCTTGCCGGTCAAGTCCACCGATACTGCAGAACAGTACGCTCAGTTATATACCAAGGAAATAGTCAGGCTTCATGGTACTCCATTTTCTATTATATCAGACCGAGGGGCCCAGTTCACAGCTAAATTTTGGAGGAAATTTCAGCAAGGCTTGGGTACCCAGGTAAATCTCAGCACAGCTTTCCATCCGCAGACTGATGGTCAGGCAGAGCGGACTATTCAGACGCTTGAAGATATGTTACGGGCTTGTGTGTTGGACTTCAAGGGTAGTTGGGATGATCATTTGCCACTTATCGAATTTTCTTACAATAACAGCTTTCATGCTAGTATTTAGATGGCCCCATTTGAGGCATTGTATGGAAGGAGGTGTAGATCTCCGATTGGGTGGTTCGAGGTTGGTGAAGTAGAATTTATAGGCCCATATCTTGTGCACCACGCATTGGAAAAGGTCAAATTCATTCAGGAGAGGATGAAAATCGCTCAGAGCCGTCAAAAATCCTATGCGGACGCTCGTCGAGAGAATTGGAATTCCAAGTTGATGATTGGGTGTTCTTGAAAGTATCTCCCATGAAGGGAGTGATGCAGTTTGGGAAGAAAGGGAAATTGAGCCCAAGGTATGTCGGGCCATATCGGATTTCTCAAAGGGGAGGACAAGTGGCTTATCAGTTGGAATTACCCCCTGAATTGTCGTTAGTGCACCCGGTGTTCCACGTGTCCATATTGAAGAAAGTGGTTGGAGATCCATCAGCCATCGTGCCAGTTGGGACTATTGAGGTTACTGAAGAATTATCGTATGAAGAGGTTCCGGTTGCTATTCTTGATAGACAAGTTCGTAGATTGAGGAACAAAGAAATTTCTTCAGTTAAAGTATTATGGCGAAGTCAGCACATAGAGGAAGCCATGTAGGAGGCGGAAAATGAGATGAAATAAGGATATCCCCACTTATTTGAACAAGTCTAGTGGTGATTTCAGAACACTCTCCCATAACTCTACCCTCGATTCTGTGCAAAAGCACCCCATCTTCCCCTAATTACCTTATTGTTGTAATTTTCCAATGTGTGCTAAAACTGAATTCGTAGTTCTATTTGAGTAGTGTGCAACCCTTGAGGTAAATGAAAGTTTTGTGGAACGTATGTGTTAGGCAGGTGATTGATAGTAGTTTAGGTTGGTAATGATTAATTGAAATGAATATAGTATATTGAGGTGATTGGGTTGTATGAGACTCATTAAAAAGACCAAGTTATGTGCAAAGATGTGAATCATGTGCAAATTTGTAGTATGAGAAGAAAGAACTATGTGTAGTTGACAAAACGATTGAATAATTGCCAATTGTTGAGGTAACAACGTTGTGTGTAAGTTATTGGGTGATTAAAATTGTGTAATGGCTTGGAAATGTGTTTCGGGGGCTCTTTGACAGGTTAATAGGTCTAATTACAAAGGGAACTCTGGCAAAAAATTTCTGAAATATTGGAGTTAGTGAAAATCTAGAAATTTCATGTCACGCTTTCAAAACTAATTGATTTCCAAAACCCTCATTCGAGGATGAATGATTTTTAAGGGAGGGAGGATGTAAAGACCCGTAACATTTTCTCGCTTTAAGATAATTCCCGAATGAGTTCCCGAGTTGTTTTATTGTGGGAATCTTTGAAACATACCTGAACTGAGTAAAAAGTACCCTGAGACTTAAGAATATACTTTTACCAGAAAGTAGGTGTTATGCGACGCACTATGAGATCGCACATCGTGTATGCGGACCGCATAATGGTCGCATACCTAGGCAGAGTACTGCCCCTTTTGAAGTCAACTATGCGGTCCAGTATGCAATCGTATAACGTGTATGCGGACCGCACAATGGTCGTATACCTGGGCAGTGTGTTTTGAATTTTGGCCCATCTAGAGTGCCATTATGCGGTCGATTATGCAAACCGCATGTCAAGAATGCGATCGCATTCCTGACCGCATTCTTGTGTCGGGCTTCTATTTTTCTAGTTTTAAAACCCGACCCCAGTCCATTAAAAACACCCCTCCCCTTAAATTTTAACCATTTTTCTGGGATATTAGAGAGAGGAAAGAGTGGGTTCTAGAGAGAAAGAGTCCCAACTTCATCTAATTGGTCTTCCTTTATCACTCAAGCTTGGAACCAATCAAGTAGAACACAAATTTCTTCACTCTAAGAGGTAAGTTTCCACCCCATTAACCCTAAATTTCCAGATCTTGTTAAAATGAAACATGGGTAGGATAGTTCATGAATACGGAGTTAAGAACCTTGCATGCATGCACCCAATCTGTCGTAATCTAGTTAAGGAAAATAGGTTGGGGTAATCTCTCACTAAAGAAGGGTTATCTAATCTAAAAAGAACACCTAGTGTTTGATAGAAAGCTCAAATGAGTTTGATACATGCTCATGGTTCCTAATTCTAAGTTTAAATGTGTCGCATTATGAATTAGGTTGAAGGTGCTAGAAGGCCCGGTGATTTGAGATATAAATTAAGGAAAAATCCCGATTCGAGGTATGTATGGCTAACTTTAACCTTCGTAGAATCCTCTTGTGGGTTCCGGGTATTTGGTATGTGTGCCTTGTTTGGAAATATGTGAATTGATTGTTCAGACGTGTTGAGGCGTGAGATTCTATTCTCTGATTTTCCTAGTTGATTGTCATGCTACTGTGCTGTATGAAGTTGTGAAAGATGTTTGATGGGTAATGAACGAAAGATTGATAATGTGCTCAAATGTGGGAATGTGTAAAATAGTTGAAAGTCGTGCGTGGAAAGTAATGAAAAAGAGTATTCTGAAACAGTGTAACTGAATTGGGCGATTGTGGAAACACCGTGTTCATGAAATTACTACTTGATGAGAGTTATGGTGCCTTGGGCCCAAATACATAAATTGTTGATAGGAACTTGTATTCCTTGAATTGATGATTCTTGTGATGTAATTGTTTGTGGTTTCTGTTATGAAATGTGATTGTCAGCTGGGATCGGGTTGCACGCCGCAACACAAAGCAATAAGCTTGATAAGGTGTGAGGCAATAAGGGTGGCCGAGGTAACAAGGGTGGCCGAGGTAATAAGGGTTGCCGAGGTAATAAGGAAATGTGATCGTTATCACCATCGAAATGAAAAATCGGGGAAACTCTTGAATATGGAAATGTTGAAAAGGGGAAAAAGAGAGATTGTGAAACTTGATGAATTGGTTGTTCTTTTCCACGTGCATTGATTGATTTGTTCTATTACTGTTTCTTACTTGTGTATTGTTTGATTGTACTTGGGATGAAGTTTGTTCATACATACTAGTACTATTCCACAGTACTAACGTCCCTTTTGCCGGGGGCGCTACATTTTCTTATATAAATGTAGGTGGTTCTACAGCAGGTAATTCAGCCCATCATCAGTAGTGCCTCCTCTCCTTTTCGTCAGCTATTCTGGTGATCCCCACTTCCTCCCGAGGTCACGTGTGGCTCATGTCACCTTGATTTGAGTTTATGGTGTAGTGTAAGGTATAGTCGGGGCCTTGTTGTTGGAAAGTAGCATATAAATCTTTTGTACTTGTAGAGGCTCTGTAGACACAATGTGGGAAAAGTATGTATATGTATTTTGGGTAGTAAGCGTACGGTTTGGAATCGTGGCCCACGTTGTTAATGTTGTATGTATTTTGTAAGTATTTGGTATCATGTGTTAGTAATGATAAAAAGTAGAAGTGAATCACGTTGGAAGTTTGTGCTTAATATATAAATGGTTATTTTACTTGAACAATGTATATTGAAATCACGGGGTAACGCGTGGGATAGGAAAGGCAGATCAGGTTCGCTTGACTGGGGTCACCCGGTTAAGTGTTGGTCGCATCCCTCGATTTTGGGGCGTGACAGTGGGATCACCCCCGGGTATGTGCATGGTAGGCTACGTAGCAGTTTGATGGTGTTGGAGAACAACTCTTGGCCCGTTCGAGGACGAATGTATGTTTAAGTGGGGGAGGATGTAACGACCTGGCCGGTCGTTCCGAGAGTTTAGCCCCGTTTCCCCCGTTTCTGCTTCATTATATGTGGTTCAGATTCATTTATGTGTGTTGGGTCGGATGGTTCGAGTTCATAGTGGTCATGGTGAGAATTGAGGCACTTAGTCTCTTAAAGTAGCCTAATAGTTGAAAAAATCAACTGAGAGTTGATTTATTGGTGAAGGACCTCGGAATGCAGATTTTATGGATCTGATAGCTTCATTAGGTGATTTGAGACTCAGGAGTGTGTTCGGAATGTAGTTTTGATATCCGGTGCAGAATTAGGCTTGAATTCGCGAAAGTTAGTTTTGGGCGATGTCCGGTCAGCAGTGGAAAATAATTTATCGGGGTCGGAATGGAATTCCGGAAGTTGGAACAGGTCCGTAATGTCATTTTGGATATGTGTGCAAAATTTCAGGTCAACCGAAGGTGTTTTGGTTGTTTTCGGCGTCGTTGGAGAAATTTAAAAGTTTCAAAGTTCATAAGTTTGAATTTGATGTAATTTTGGTGTTTTCATGTTGTTTTTGGTGTTTCGAAGGCTCGACTAAGTTTGAATAATGCTATCGGGTGTGTGGGTATGTTTGGTTGGGGCCCCAAGGGGCTCGATATTGATTTCAGATGGTTGGCGAAGTTCTGAACTTGGAAATTGCAGCAAATGGCTACTAGTGTAAGTTTCTGGTATTGGCTGCACCTGCGGATGGGTAACCGTAGGTGCGATGCCGCAGGTGCGAAAGTCCATGCGCAGGTGCGAAGGAAGGCTAGGCAGGAGGAGACCACAGGTGCGTAGAGTTGACCGCACCTGCGAAGCCGCAGGTACGGAGAAAAGATCGTAGGTGCGAGAATTTGGTCCGTTAATGGGTTTTCGCAGGTGCGCACCTGGGACCGCAGGTGCGGGTCCGCAGGTACGATTGAAGGTCCGCAGTGCGTATTTGCTGTGCATAACAGTATAAAAGAAAGCCTCCATGAAATTTTAGTCATTCTACCATTGTTGCATGCGGTTGGAGCTTATTTAAGGGCAATTTGAAGAGAGAATTTGAGGGTCTTCAGTGGAGGTAAGTTCCCGAATTATTAAAGTCGTTTCTATGTTGTTTTGTTCGAATTAGGCTTGTAATTTGAAGGATTAAAGTAGAAAAGTTTGGAAATGGGAGGAGGATTTGGAAAATTCTTTTGGCATTTTGGGTAGGCAATTGTGGTCCGATTGTGGTGTTTATGGTATGTGTAGAATCGTGGGAGGACGAGGTTTCTAGTGATGTAAATTTTATCGAATTTAGAGACGTGGGATCGGGGCTCGGGTTTGGCCGAATTTCGAGATTTTTGTGTAAATTGATAGTTTCGATTGAGTTGTGTTCCTTTAGCATATATTGATGATCTTAAACTGGTTTTGGTTAGATTCTGAGCAATCGGGATCCAATTTGAGGGGAAAGAGCATCGCGGATTAGTGTTGTGGCCAGGTGGAGGTAAGTAATGGTTATAAATCTTGTCCTGAGGGTATGAAACCCTGGACTTCATATTTCTCACTGCTTTTAGAATGGCGCACATGTCGGATGACGAGTATGTGGCGCACACTGATTTTTGGATTGGACTTGGTCCTCTTCGCGGCAACTATTGAGTTGCGTATTTACTCTAAATCATATGTTAAACTGTTTTCTAAAGACTATTGCTATATTTGGGCTATAAGCCATGTTTGAGGCCTCGTGCCGACTTGTTTAGACCCCTTGGGGAATTTTTACTGCTATTTCCTCACTGTTTATTGATGATTTCACTCAGTCACATTGTGCTTACTGTTTTCGAAACTCAACCTAATTAACACTACTTTGAGATTTAAAAATGATGTTTTGGGTCGAGTACCCCGTTTTACTGATATGCCCAAGGGGCTTTTGAGAGGTTCTGACTGAGTGAGACCGAGGGCCTGATTTGTGAGATATGATACGCCACGAGGTGGCTTGATATTAGCGCTTGGGCTAAAGGATCCCCTCTGGAGTCTATACACACCCCTAGTGAGCACAGGTACCTACTGAGTGACGAGTGATTGGGAGTCATGAGTGACTGTGATGTATGCCCGAGGGGCTGATTATGAGTGACTGTGAGATATGCCCGAGGGGCTGATTATGAGTGACTGTGAGGCATGCTCGAGGGGCTGATTATGAGTGACTGTGAGGCATGCCCGAGGGGCTACTTATGATTTTACCACTTTCACTCTGAACTTATCAAATATGTTTTGCCCGAGGGGCCTTTTTATGATTTTCAGCATTTTTACACTAAAATTCTTGAAAGTTATGTTGAAACTATTGGCAAGTATATTTCCAAATGATTTTTACTGAAATTGCCTTTTAAGCGTGATGATTTAACGTATACATTGTTGGAAAGAAAGGTTGTGCTTATTTTGAATTGATGGATTGATTTTTTGTGTTTCTTGCTGCTCAGACCTGATTTATTTTCATTACTACTGAGTTGGTGTACTCACATTACTCCCTGCACCTTGTGTGCAGATCCATGTGTTAGGGCAGGGTGAGCTGTCTATCTGTTCCAGAGATTTCTCAGAGGTTTGCGAGGTAGTTTCATGCGTCCGCAGTCCTGCTCTCTCTCCTGCTTACTATTATAGAATTTATTTTCTTTTGAGTTGTATATTTTATGCAGATTCTCATGAACAGTGACTCCGGGATCTCAGGGGTTGTATTTAATATTCGGTATAGCTTTAACTGTTTTAATAATGTTTAAAGGAAACCTTTATGGGTTATTAGTGTAGTAAAGATGTAAATGGAAGCTTATTATGATTTGAGTGTAGTTTTGGATGGCCTAGTTCTACGATAGGCGGGATCACAGCTGGCTTAGATTTGGGGTCGTGATAACCACCTCCCTTATTTCACTTGTTGCAGCGTGCAACCCGATCCCCTATACAATAACTTAAATCAGCAACAACAATTAAATAACTAAAATTCACAAGAATTTCTACAACTCAAAAGTATGAGTACACGGCAACAAAGGAACACCGTAAAATCAAAGGTATGCAACAACCTTTACAAAATAACAACACATGTAAGGCACATATAACTACACATGCAATCACAACAACTTGGACACGAAGCAGATAGGCACGTAGTCATAGAAAATCTCAACAATTAATAGGTACAAAACAAAAATGAATGCAACGACTACAACCAAAGCATATAAGGTCCAAATAATAAGGAAGATACAAATAAATGTTAACAACGTCATATAAAGCATATAAGAGCAGTCTAACAACAAGATACCACATATTATGGCAATTTGATCAGTGGCATGGAAAGAGACTAGACAATCTAATCGGTCAATACCACATATAGACTGTGTACCCACTCGTCACCTTGCATACACGGCTTTTACATATCAACATAGCACAATTGACTCAATTCCTAAGGGGTGGTTTCCCCCACACAAGGTTAGACAAGATACTTACCTCAATTCGGCCAATTCAATACTCAATTTAGCTTTTCCTTTACCCAATCACCAATGCTCGGCTCAATCTAGCCATAAATAAATTAATTACATCAAACAATTCAAGAGAAAACAATTTCAACTAACAAATCTATAATACTTATACAATTTACAAAAAAAAAATTCAACTCCCCCGACCCGCATCTCGGAACCTGACAAAAATTTATAAAATCCGAACACCTATTCCGATACAAGTTCAACATACCAAAATTATCAAATTCTGATACAAATTTGTCCTTCGGATCATGATTTTACATTTTTGAAAGATTTCACAAACTTTCCCCAAATTCCCAACTCAGTTCACTAATTAGATAATGAAAATAGTAACGGATTCACGAAATATGATAAGTTTCGGGTAGAGATCACTTACCCAATAATTTGCTTGAAACCCCCACAAAAAGTCGCCAAAGGCCGAGGTCGATAGCTCCCAAAATGATAAAAATGGCTAACCCTCGAAATGAAGTTCTTATATTCTGCCCAAATGTTAAAGCATCACGAACGCGGAAGGCTACTCGCGTTCACGAAGGAGGAAAAATGAGTGATGCCCGGAAGTGCTTCGCAAACGCAACAGAAGGTTCACGAATGCGAAGATGAAAGTTTAGCGGTCCAAGTGACTGGGCTACGCTAACGCATGAAGGTGTACGTGAACGCGAAGAAGGAGAATGTTCACGAATGCGAGAGCATGAATGCGAACGCGAAGAAGAAATTTATGGTGGTCAGTAGAAACACTTCACGAATGCGAAAGGCGCTTCGCAACCGCAAAGAAAGACACCAGAAGACAGAAACAACAGTTCAAAAATAGGAGGAATTGCCCGTAGCCCACCCGGAACACAGTTGAGGCCTCCCGGACCTCGTCTAAACATACAAATAAGTTCTATAACCTAATACAGACTCGCTCAGGGTCTCAAATCGCATCCAACCACGCCAAAAATGCGAATCGCGCCATGAATCGAGCTATGAACTTCTAAATCTTCCAAATTCGAAAAATCTTGCCGAAACCAATCAAACCAATCTGGAATGCGCCAAATATTGTAGACACGTCCCAAATGACAAGACGGAGTTGTTCCAACTCTCAGAATCACATTCCGACCCTGATATTACAAAAGTCAACTCTCGGTCAAACCTCAATCTTCCAAAACTTCAACTTTCTAATTTTTGCCAAATTGTTTCAAATTACCTTACGGACATCCAAATCCAATTCCGGACATACACCTAAGTCCAAAATCACCACTCGAGCCTATCGGACCCATCGAAACTCCAAACCAAGGCCAAATACTCAAAAGTCAAATCTTGGTCAATTCTTTCAACTTCAAGCTTCTCAAATGAAATTCACTTCTAAAAAAATCCTTTCCGAACTTCTCAAAAACCCGAACCGATGATGCACACAAGTCATAATACATTGTGTGAAGCTACTCGTGACCTCAAACTATCGAACTGAACGCAATTGCTAAATACGACCAGTAGGGTCGTTACATCCTCCCTGACTTAAACATGCGTTCGTCCTCGAACGTGCCCAGAGTCGTTCCAAAGCCATCAAACCACTGCATGAGCTCACCATACATACACCATGGGGTGATTACCCATCACCCAAACCTATGTAGGACTGACAACGCAATTTAACTAAAGATCTCACTTCATGCTTAGTCCATAACCTTACGACAGAACCCAAATCTCAACATCTGAAATTTATCATAGGACACGATCTCGCATCATCACACTGTATAAACCTGAACAAGACAAATCGAGCCATAATTCCAAACCAAGTTACAATCACATGATGTTCCACACAACTCAAATTCCCAATAACTTCTGACCACCATAACTGGCCAAATAACATTCTGGATGTCAGCAATGCACTTCACATTGAATAGAACCTTATTCTGGACCTCCTCAACACTGCTCATGATAATGAAACATGCGGGAACTCATAACCACCCATGAAGTCAACAAGTCAAGAAGCTCTCTCGTCCTTCAAGGGTCATTGCCCCAAATCTTAGCAGAAACAGCATCATACTTCCAAACACTCCTCACCCCCAATACGATAGTGTGAATCTCAAGTCTACGAACCTCCTCTCAGCTAATACAAGAAGACCAACTAACAGCTTATCACGGAACCACACGGAGTCTCACACAACACAGCTCGTACACCAACCCAGCAAAAACTCAGTTATGCGGTATTAATAAAAGTAAAGCAAGGTATGAGGATTATTTAACAAGTAAAAGATGTGTAACAACAAAAGTACAATTTCATTAAATCATCCCATAGAGGGAAAAAACACCAAATAAACACAAGGAAGGGTATCCCACATAACATCTGATACGGCGTGTAGCCCGCTCCCAGATACTTATTAAGCTAAAGTGCTCGGGTTCACTGATCATATGAATATTGATATCAAGCACAGCAGAGTACACAAGTATAACTGTGGGAAAATGAATAGAGATAATAAAACATGGAAGAAAGCAAGCACAACTAAGGTGCAACGAGCAAATCAACATCACGAGGGCCATCTTACCCACATCACCATAAGGCCTTAATGGAATTACAACATGCATAGAGAATAATCATACAACCTCACAGCCCATCACCGCATAGGAGAGTATCATATAACATAGACCAGGGGCAGAAATAATATTCATTCTGCCCGGTAACATAACCGTGATAATAATCTCACAAGAGTACCAAATCCTGATCTGATATAAAATACATATTCTCATTGGGCTTTCAAACAACCCCCAACCAAATCTTGATCCTTCCCAATTAGGTAAATAACCTTCCAACAGTCCATAGCAACCTATCGATAATGTATGCTATCTGTCAGAAGCTTGCACCTACGAGTTCGCACTTGTGATCAAAATCTTGCAAGTGCTGTCATACCAGAATTGATGCACCAACAGTCCCCCAAGCCCGAATTCGAGTATGATTCCCAATCTGATCCACACCTGGGCCCCCGGGACCCTATGATGACCCGATATGTCATCTAGAGTTTTAAACCCTAATTCTGTGTTTTGAAGCCTCCAATAGCTTCTTTAATCCTTTCTCGCTTTACGTGCGCAGTCCTGGTGTTTTCCCGAAAGGATTTTATGTTAAAAATTGATAAAATATGAAATTATGCCTTAAAAATTCCTTTGAGTTGACTCCATTTAACATTTTGATAAAACGGACCCGGATCCATATTTGACGGTCCATGTGAGTTTGTATCATGATTTGGGACTTAGGCGTCTGCCTAGAATCGAATTCGGAGGTCCCTAGCTCGAGTTATCACCTTTTGTCAAAATTTTGAAGTTTAAAGGTTTAAAGAGTTTAAAGATATGACCAATGTTGACTTTGTAGATACCAGGTCCGTATTTTAGTTCGAAAATATGGTATAGGTCCATTGCTATATTTATGACTTGTCTGCCAAATTTGGTGAGAAATAGTGTTGGTTTGACGTGATACGAACATCCGGTTGTTAAAATAGAAATTCTAAAGTTTCATTGAAAATTTTATTTGATTTGGTATCCAATTCGTAGTTCTAGGTGTTATTTTTGTATTTTGATCGTGCGAGCAATTTCATATGATGTTTTTGGACTAATGTGCATATTTGGTTTGGAGCCCCGAGGGCTTGGGTGAGTTTCAGATAGGCTACGGAGTGAATTTAGACTTAGAAAATAGCTAGTGCAAATCTATTTCTTATTTAGGCCTCAAACCTCGCAATTGCAAGGTTAGGCTTCGCATTTGCAATGAGGCAGGCTCACTATCAGGTTCACATTTGTGAGCTATTTCCTCGCAACTTCGAAGAATAGTTGGGTACCACAGGTTCGTATTTGTGAACAAATTCTTCACTTTTGTGATGGGGATTGGAGGGAAAGCTTGTTCGTATTTGCGATAAATTGGGTCACATTTGCTATAAGTCCCAGTTCACATTTGCAAACAAATCATCGCAAATGCGATGATAGCAGAAATGTGGGTACTTCGCATTTGCGAAGCAAATCTCGCATATGCGGGGTTCGCAATTGCGTACCCTATGTCGCAATTGCGACATCTGCACCTAGTCAAAAGCTAAGCTAGATGGGATTTCTCTCATTGTTTCAAATTTTCAAACTTAGAAACCCTAGAGGCGATTTTCCCAAGAGCTCTTCTTCCCTAATTCATGGTAAGTGATTCTAATCTACTTTCTTTCGAATTTCCATTACATTTCATAAGATTTCAACCTAAAATCAAGGATTTTATGGTGGAAATTGGGGGTTTGGGTAGAATTAGGGATTTTTATAAATTTGAAATTTAGAACTCAAATTGAGGCCGAATTTCAAAACAAATTATATAACCGGGCTCGGGTGAATGGGTAATCGGGTTTTGGTCCGAATTTCGGGTTTGGACCAAGCGGGCCCGGGAGTTGACTTTTGTTGACTTTTTCAATAATGACCTAAATTGAACCTTTTTCATCTGTGGATAGTTCCTAAGGCTTATTTTGAATCGTTTGGTAGATAATTTGCTAGATTTGGTTGGTTCAGAGGCTTGTTTGAAAGGCAAAGCCATGATTGAGCGTTGAGTTGATCTTTGGAGAGAGGTAAGTGTCATGGTTAACATTGACTTGAGGGATTAGGACTTGTTTGCTTATGTGCTACTTGCTTAAATGTTGAGTACAACGTATACACAAGGTGAAGATACTTATGCGTTGTTTTTGGGTTAAAGCATGCGAGTGGGACTTGTTAATTGTAATCTACTTCTTTCTTCGATCAGGATATCCATGATTAGACTAGTTAATTACTAAGTTGATCGTTCCTTCTGCATTTATGAGCTATTTGTGATAATTGAGTAATGTTTCCGAAGTTGAGGTTGGTATTGTGGAACCATTGTTGATGTAAGGTATGTTCTTGCTTATTCTATCTCCTTATTGTTATATGTTCATTGTTACATGGTAAGGGAGAGTGTTAATGCACGAAGGATGATGTAGTGCCGTATTTGACAGTTAATGCACGAAGGGTGATGCAGTGTCGTATCCATTGTTTCATGACGAAATTGAGAGTAAAAGCACGAAGGGTGATGTCGTGTCGTATTTATAATTTTATGGTTAGATTGAGAGTAAAAGCATGAAGGGTGATGTCGTGCCATTATTACTATTTCATGGTGAGGTTGAGAGTGAAATCACGAAGGAAGATGTTGTGCATTATTTACTCATACGTATATCTGTTTCATTTGTTGAAGGTTTATTTATTGTTTCATGTTATCATTCCTTGTTGTAGTTACCCTATCATGTATCCCTTTTTCATTTTCTTGTCCTCTCCCAATAGTGCATGCTTAATCTTTATTTGTTGTTATGTTGTACGTATATTTTTTCTGCACCGATTTATTTACATGGATGTCATGTCGTAGCCTCGTCCCTACCTCGTCAAGGTTAGGCTCGACATATATGGAGTACATTGGGTCGGTTGTAATCATACTACACTCTGCACTTCATGTACGGATTTCGGTACTGGTCCCAGCTGTCCATGAGGCGTATCAGTCGGATTAGCATTTGGAGACTCGAGGTAGATCTGCTGGCGTCCGTAGACCTTGAAGTCTCCTCCCTCATTCCCTACTTATTGTTCTTTTCATTCAAGACAGTTGTATTTGAATTTCAAACCCTATTTGTAGAAACTCTAGAAGCTCATGTACTTGTGACTCCAGATCCGAGTTGTACTTAGATATTAATAGTTTTTATGTCATTTCGTATTCTGTTTTAGTTTCATTTCACTTTAATTGGTTTTACTTATTTGAATCGATTAAATTTGTCTTAAAGTTCCTCTAACTTTGGCTTGTCTAGCATGTGAAATGTTAGGCGCCATCACGATCCCGAATGTGGGAATTTCGGGTCGTGACAAACCCTATCAAACAACACTCACACATCCAATGACATAATATGGACTAGCTCGCACGCTTGAAACCCCAAAATAACATCTAGAAGTACGAAATCGGCTACCAAAACGCATGAATCGAATTATAAAACTCAAAAAATTCTAGGAACACTTTCGCGCGTCCGATTCCTATCAAATCAACTCGGAATGATGCCACAAGTCTTAAATCACTATACAGAACTATTTTCGGGCTCAGATTCCTAAACAGACCTCGATAACACCAAAACCTACTCCAAACCAAATTCAAAGAACTTGAAAAACTTTCAACGTGCCAACTTTCAATATTAAGTGCCAAAACTCTTCTGGGTCATCCAAAACCCGATCCGAATATACGTCTAAGTCCAAAATCATCATACTACAAATGCTGGTTCTGAGGTATTGGGACCGTCGAATCCCGGTTCCGAGGTCGTTTACTAAAAATGTTGACACAAGTCAAACTGAACCGTTTTAAACTAATCTTAAGGAACTAAGTGTTCCGATTTAACCTGAACCTTTCACCCGAACTAACTATCCCCAGCAAGTCATAAAATATAAAACCACATTCACGAAGTCTTATTTAAGGGAACGGGATTCTAGAAAGCATATACGGGGTGTCTTATATATATATATATATGCTATTACTATTTTATGACTTGCTGGGAGGGTTAATCGGGATTTGGAGGGGTTCGAGTTCGAACAATTGGTTCCTTAAGGTTAGCAAAAAGGGATAAGTTTGACTTTGGTCAATATTTTGAGTAAACAACCTCAGAATCGGGATTTGACGGTTCCAATAAATTCGTATGGTGATTTCAAACTTTGCCGTATGTTCGGATAGGGTTTTGGATGACCCGGGAGCGTTTCAGCACTTAATATTGATAGTTGGCACCTTGAAGGTTCTTTAAATTTTGTTTGAAGTAGGATTTGGTGTTTTCGAGTTCCACTTGGGATTCCAAGACCGGAAATATTATCTTATGGTGATTTAATACTTGCATGCAAAATTTTAGTGTCATTACTAGTAGTTTAAGTATGTTTCGGCGCATTTAGAGTAAGTTGGAACAACATGAAGTTCATAAGTTGATTCAATTTGGTTTTGGGGTGTGATCCTTAGCTTTTATGTTGT
Source organism: Nicotiana knightiana (assembly GCA_005239525.1). Taxonomy (NCBI): domain Eukaryota; kingdom Viridiplantae; phylum Streptophyta; class Magnoliopsida; order Solanales; family Solanaceae; genus Nicotiana; species Nicotiana knightiana. The sequence continues at coordinate 16,589 of ML369171.1, forward strand.
TTTCCTCATTCCGAGCGAGTCTGTTTTATGATTTCGGGCTTGTTGTTATGTTTGGACGGGGCCTAGGGGTCCCCGGATGCCATTCGGATGATGCGCGGATTCAGTTAAGACTCAAAAGGGCTGCTGGTGCACCAAATCTGGTGTGCCTGCACCAGCGAGCTTTTTGCCACAGGTGTGAGCCCGCAGATGCGCCATTTTAGTTGTAGAAGTGGCTTGGAACCTTAGCTAGAGGTCCGCAGAAGCGAAGAGGTATGCGTAGAAGCGGCCCCTCTTCTGCGATGAGAAACCACAAAAGTGAGACCACAAAAGCGGAAACACGTATCGGTGTTGGTCCTGTGGAGTTCCGCCAAAGCGGTTTGTGGTACCGCAAATGCGGCCCAATGACCAAAAATGCGAAATTCGCTGAAGGCAGAACCTTCATTTAAGTTGGGACTTAAGAATTTTGGGTTCAATTATTGCATATCTTTGGGCGATTTTGGAGCTGGTTAGGGAGGGTTTCACTAGCTATTCGAGGTAAGTAATTTTTAGCTAATGTAAGTTAAATACTTAGTTTATGGGTAGATTTTGACATGTAAATTTATGAAAATCATGGATTTAGATGAAAAACCTTGGTTTTGATAAAAATGGGATTTAACCACGAAAATGATTATGGAATTTGATAAAAATTATATATTTGAGTTTGTGAGGTTATGGGTAACAACTTTCTTCGAAAATTTCTGAAATCCGGGCACATGGGCCTGAGGATGAATTTTAGGAATCTTTCAATTGGGGTTGAGTTATCACTTTAATAGTTAAAATATAAACTTTGAACATGTATTTATTATTTTATATAACATTTGACTAGTCTCGAGTCATTTGGCCCTAAGTTGATTATTTAGAGCATATTTGTGGATCGGAGGTAGACTTGAGAACAAGGTAAGTCTCTTGTCTAACCTTGTAAGAGGAAACTCATCTCCTTAGGTGTGTTTTATTGTAAATTACTTGTGTGGGAGCTATGTACGCACAAGGTAACGAGGTCCGTGCGTAGCTATATTCCATGTGATGTCCGGGTAGTTTTAGGTTTACATCAAGCTTTGTTGACACCGTTATTTGAATATGCTTATGAAATGTCTTAAATTGAGCTAAAATTGAGGACTTAAAGATTTGAAATTCCCAGTTTAGACTTCTTATTTTTGGAATGAATTGAAGAATTGTATAATAACTTTGAGAAATATATGTTCACTCACATCGCAAGTATTTCCGCGAGCGAGGTAAATTTCTCTACTCTCATGGGAGCGGGTCGTTCACCTCGGCAGGTTAATAGATGCATCTACAGTTCATGTCGTTTGACCCTCGGCAGTGCACACAGTACACACACACACACACAATATATATATATACATATATATATATATATATTTATTTATTTTTTGGATCGGGCGGTACAACCTCTGCATAATTCGTGCGTAATAATAATTGGAGCCCCATTTATACTTGATATCATTTTATTGGCTTGAGAGGCTTGAAAGATTAAATTGTTACATGATGAAATTGATTTGACATTTACTCTTAGTGAAAGAATTGCTTAATTGTTGCTTGTTATTGAGTTTCATTATTATTTATATAGTCCATGATTGTTTAGAATTTAGGTATTTTATTATTAACCCATAGAAAGTATCGAAATCGACCCCTCGCCACTACTTCTTCGAGATTAGATTAGCTACTTACTAGGTACATGTTATTTATTGTAGGTCAGTCGTTTTGAGCAATTACCCTTCGCTCGGTGGTTTGAGGGTACGAGTATCTCTGTATGATGTATTAATACTTGAATCATCGGTATTGATTTTCAAGTTATTCGGAATTTATTTTGAAGAACGATTCTTAATAAGGAAGTTATAAATTGGAAGAGTTGACCAAGTTTGACTTTTATGAAATTAACCTCGAAATGGAGTTTTGATGGTTCCGTTAGGTCCGGATGGTGATTTTGACTGGTCGTATGCCCGGATTTGCATTTGGATGTTTCTAGAAGGTTTCGACACATATTGGCGAAAGTGGGAAGTTTGACGGTTTGAAAAGTTCACAAGTTTGACCGAGAGTTGACTTTGAGGATATCAGATTCGGATTATGATTACGGAAATAGGAATAGCTTCGTTATGCCATTTAGGACTTGAGTGAAAAATTTGGGCTTATTCTGGGTTGATTTGATAGGTTTTCATCGCGAGATTTGGAAGTTGAAGATTCAAAGTTCATTAAGTTCGAGTTGAGGTGTGATTCGTCATTTTGATGTTGTTAGGTGTGATTTGAGGCCTCGAGTAGGTCCGTGTTATGTTACAAGACTTGTTGATATATTCAGATGGGGTCCCGAGTGGCTCGAGTGTGTTTCGAGATGAGTTTTGAATGAGTTTGAGCATTTCGACGCTTATGATGATGTTATGGAATAGTTGAAGTGCGGAGGGCACATTTTAAAGGGTAAAGGTGCGGCCGCAAACTCCCAAAGTGCTGGGGAACTAGGAATTATTCAGACCGCACTTGAATATGTGTGGACCGCAGTCGGAATTGTGCGGTCCACAATATCCTTCTCACGGCCACAGAAAGGTGATTTCACGGGTTCGCTGGTCCGACTTCGGAAGCTTATATCTTTTGATCTAAAAATAATTTTAAGATTGTTCAAAACGAAAGTTGTATACAAAAATAATTTGATTTTGAACATCGATATGGAGTTGGATTTGTATGAAACTAGTATGGTTGGACTCGTAATTTAACGGGTTGTCGAATTTTGTGGGTTTTGTCGGGTTTCGAGGTGCGGGCCCGGATTGGACTTTTTGGATGATTTTTGGATTTTGATTAAAGATTCAATATTTATCGATGGGTTTGTTTACTTTGGCATTATTTGATGTATTTGAGTTACTTTTGGCTAGTCTTGAGCTGTTCAGAGGTCGGTACGCACGAGATGGCATTTTTTGGAGCATAGCTTGGCTAGCTCGATATTGGAATTGGCTTGTTCGAGGTAATAAACATTTCTAAACTTAGTGTTGATGGTATGAAACCCCGAATTACGTGTTATTATTAGTGTTAAGGTGACGCACATGCTAGGTGACGGGCGTGTGGGCGTGCACTGTGTAAGTTGTGACCCCGTTATTTCTATGGTACTGTGTAGTTACCTGATCTTACTTGTAACCTTGAAATTCTTACGTACTTGAGCTATTGATATGTGATACATGTTAGAAACCATGCCTAGGCTACATTCTTATCTTGTGGGACCCACTGAGGTCTTTTTGTTGTTGATCTATCTTCTTTCATTGCTTTACAAACTCAGTCATACACATTCATATGCATATCATATCTCTGTATCTTTATCATTTATTGATACATCATATCATTTTGGGCTAGTTTTATGGCATTGTGAGCCCGAGAGACTGGAGAGTTTGATGACTGAATGAGGCTGAAGACCTGAGTAAAGTGATATTATGGGATTGGGTTGCATGCCACAGCATGCTATATTGATTACATTTTATGGGATCGGGCTGCAAGCCACGATATAGCGGTTGGGCTGAAGAACCCCCTCCGGAGTCTATACACCCCCAGTGAGCGCAGTTTCTAGCAGATGCCAGTGAGTTTGGGGGGGTACAGACTCCAGAAGGGGTCCTTCAGCCCAAGCGCTATATCGTTGTGGCGTGCATCCCGATCCCATAAAATATAATCAATATAACATGTTGCGATGTGCATCCCGATCCCATAATATCACTCTCATTCAGGCCCTCGGCCTCACTGAGTCATCAAACTCTCCAGTCTCTCAGGCTCACAATGCCATGAAACTAGCCCAAAATGATGATATGATGTATCAATAAATGATAACAGAGACTGAGATATGATATGCATATAAATGTGTATGATTGAGTATGTAAAGCAATGAAAGCATATACCTCAACAAGAAAAAATGACCTTACTGGGTCCCAAATGAATAAGCATGTAGCCTAGGTATGGTTTCTAACATGTATCACATCTCAATAGCCCAAGTACGTAGGAATTTCAAGATTCAACATGTTAGAAATCAACTGCTAGCAACTGTGGGGGGTGTACAGACTCCGAAGGGGGTCCTTCAGCCCAAGCGCTATATATGTGTGTGTGCGTGGGGATCGAGTTGCACACCGCAACAGGCCTTATGGCTATATGTATATGGATCGGGTTGCAAGCCGCAACGGGCCGTATGGATATATGGCTATATGGATATATATATATATATATAAAGAGAGAGAGAGAGAGATCGGATTGCACGCAGCAACCAGCCTTATGGAAATGGACATCTTGCACTGTCTATATATACATGGAAATGGACACATGTTACTAAGTTGCTTATCGTTTCGTCTCCCACATCAAACATCAACCATTTGCAGTAGACTTGTAGTGATACAAAATAACTAAGCTGAATTATTTTCCACTTTTTTAGTATCACAATTTATCGTTCTGCGAAGTAAAATTTAACAACAATACAAAATAGAACCTAATAATATAATTTTTTTTCTTTTTTTTCATTTTTGTTCACCTCTTCAAATAAATAAATAGGCAGACAGCCAAAAATTTAAAAAAAGATACAAAATAAATGTAAGAATTTCTAGAAGAATCATCAACTCAATTAGTTTCAAGCTACGATAATAAATATGCAAATCAAAATGGTAAAAACGAAAGATCTAAATCTAAGTAAAGTAAAATACAAAATCCAAGAAATGAAAAGAAAAAAAAACTTACCAAGATCGTCAAAATCGAGAAGGAAATTACACGATGATATTGTTGAAAAAATTACTTTCAACTCGATAAAGGTGTCATGCAATGGACAGCGAGACCTAACTAGATTTCAAATGGGTTAAAGATATCTTACTAACAGATTTAACACCCAAAAGGATTTGGGGTTTGAGCACATTACCTGATTCGAGCACCAATCTTAGAATACAAAAGGTTTTAAGGCTTTTGGGTTTCATAAATTAGGTTCACATCTTGTGATTAAACAAATGTGAAAGGTTTAATTTGAGAATTTGGAAGAAGGATGGAGATTTTGCAGAGAGAAAACGAGAAAGGAAGAAGAAACCCTTCTGTATTTTGGGGTGTTTAGGGTCTTTTATTTAGTTTTTTATTTTTAAATGTCAGATATTTATCATTAGTAGCGACCCAGTCTCAAAAAAAAACCCTTTAGCGGCAACTCTCTATTAGCCGCTACTAAATATTTGGAGCCAAATTTTTGGTCATAGCGGGAACAAAAAATACGAGATTTAGTGGCACATATTAGAGGCGACCTATAAAAGTCGCCGCTAAAATTTTTTATTCTGTAGCCACTTATCAGGTCGCCACTATTAATATACCATTTGTAGCAATAAATAAAGTCGCTACTAAAACTCGCCACTAAAAGACAGATTTCCTGTAGTGGTGTCACTGAGCCCATGAACATCTATACATAGCCAGTCTAGAAATGAAACGTTTATAACAATTTGGATCCAAATACAATAAAGGGCAAGGAAGGAGAAAACAAGGATAGCGAACGCCAGGCAACTACCTCAATATCTCCGACGATCAGCTACGTGAAATATCAACAACCTCCGTGTCCAAAAACTCTTGGATCTGCATACAAAGTGCAGGGTATAGCGTGAGTACAACCAACTCAGTAAGTAACAATAATAAATAAGGAACTGGAAGATAGTGACGAGCTACACAGTTATAATTCATTTTCAGTAGTCTCAACGAGGAAAATAGACATGCTTCCCAAATCCGGAAAATCAAGTCAAATCAGTTTGTTTATGCCAAGTTCAAGTAAAACCCGATAAAAATATCTTTCAGAAGTTTTCAAGACAGTGATATAAGGCAACTAGGTGCAACAACCATGAAATCATATACAACCTTTCAGGGCAACAATAAATCAGTCCTCCCATTCACTCCAACCTCGCAATCATTTATTCCTCACAGTCACTCATTCATCACAATCACTCAACACTCGGCACTCGCACTCAGTAGGTACCTGCGCTCACTAGGTGTGTACAGATACTGGAGGGGCTCCTTCAGCCCAAGCGCTATATCAAGCCAATCGTGGCATAAATCTATGAAGCATGTTGCGGCGTGAAGCCCTATCCCATAAATATCCTCACAATCAGGCCCTCAGCCTCACTCAGTCATCAACATCTCCAGTCTCTCGGGCTCTCAGAAATCATGAAAATCAGCCCAAACAGCAATAATATGATGTATCAACAAGGAAAAATAGAGACTGAAATATGATATGTAAGTAAAGTTGAGGCTGTGTACAAACAGCAATTAGCAGGTAATTCAACATGTAACATGGCCTCTGTGGGTCCCAACAGTAATAACAGATAGCTTAAACATGGTTTCTAACATGATTTACAGTCAAATTTCTATAACACATGGACAGCATATAACTAACAACAAGTTATTCAACTTCACAGTTCCATGGAATGGACCAAGTCCCAATTCCTCCGGTGCACGCCCACACGCCCGTCACCTAGCATATGTGTCACCTCCAAATCGATCACATAACACAAAATCAAGGGTTTTCATACCCTCGGAACAAGATTTAGAACTGCTACTTACCTCAATCTGAGCAAATCTCTACTCCAACACACCTTTGCCTCGCAAATCGGCCTCTGAATACCCTGCAAACAATTTCTATACAATTAACACGAGCTAAAGGAATCAATTCCATAAGAAAATATTAAACTTTAAGTCAAAAGTCAAAAAGTCAACACAAAAGCCGGACCTTGGGCCCACATCTCAGAATCGGGTAAAACTCATAGAATCAGAATACTTATTTGACCACGAGTCTAACCATACAAAAATTAGTCAATTTCGATCACAACTCGACCTTCAAATCCTCAAATTATAGTTTCTGAAGTTTCTACAAATTTTCTCAAATTTACATCTCAAAGTACTAATTAAATGATGAAAATAATGATATATTCATGCATATTAACCAAATCCGAGTTAGAATCACTTACCCCGATGATTTTCTTGAAAACCCCATGAAACATTATCACAAACCGAGCTCTCTAGGTCAAAAAATGAAATAACACCCTAACCCTTGATTATATAGTTACCATATGACCTCCCAATGTGCGGTCCGCACATTTTCTAGTTCTGCGGCCGCAATCTAAATTGTGCGGCCGCACTTCACGGTGATTGAATTACTAGGCTTCAATAAAATATCCATAACTTTGTATACAAATGTCCAACTGATGATTGCTTTACCTTTCTCAAAACAAGACACAAAGGGCTACAACTTTTGTTTTTGAATCATCTCCAATTTTTTTATGGATCAAAAGATATAAGCTTCCGAAGTCGGACCATTAAACCTGTAGAATCCCTAAAGTGCGGCCGCGAGAAGAATTGTGCGGTCCGCACTTTTCCTCTGCGGTCCGCACTTCTCTTCTACGGTCTGCACTTTTCTCTGTGGTGGTACGCACTTTTCCTTTGCCTCAGCACTCACAAAATCCCCCCCCCCCCCCCCCCCCCC